>JAOVVH010000043.1:2072649-2083500 GCA_028566435.1 Scorpiodoras heckelii
GTCAGCACTGTCGCCTCACAGCAAGACGATCCGGGTTCGATTCCCGGTCCGGGCCGTTCTGTGTGGAGTTTTCATGTCCTCCCCGTGCTTGTGTGGGTTTCCTCCGGGTACTACTGGCGACCTGTCCATGGTGTACCTCGCCTTCGCAAGATGACGCTGGGATTGGCTCCAGCCCCCCTGTGACCCCGACTAGCGGGATAAAGCAGAACATAATGGATGGATGGATGGATGGATAGACAGACAGACAGACAAATAAATAAATACGTAAATAGATAGATAAATAGACAGACAAATAAATACCGGTAAATAAATAAGTAAATAAACAGACAGATGGATGGATGGATGGATAGATAGACAGATAGATAAATAAATGCAGGTTGTCATATTAAGAAGCCATGGCTCCTCTGTCATGAAGACTTACTGTCTTACAAAGTGCTGACACTGGAGACTCCTTCTATAAATGTTAAATAAATGTCTACTTACAGAAACAACAAATAATTTTTTGTTTCTTATAGACCAATTACGCAGAGTGTCTGCGGTAACGCGAGAAACAGTAGAATGAGTGCACTAATATAAACCTGTGACAGTTTCACCACTGATGTGTGTTGCGTTTCTTCATTTCACATGACATACCCAAGTGTTAAAATGTGCAAAAGTCAATAAGAATTAAGTTATTTTTCTTTTTATTGACAGAAAGCACTCTAGTCATCCTCACTCTCTCTCTTGCTTTCTCTCTCTCTCTCTCTCTCTCTCTCTCTCTCTCTCTCTGTCTATCTTTCAGTGCACTGCAACCATCGTCATCCTCTGTATCGGCGAAACCCACAACCTGATCAACTACGTGTCTTTTATTAACTACCTCTCATACGGAGTGACCATCGCCGGCCTGCTGTACTATCGCTGGAAGAAACCCAACCTCGTCAGACCAATTAAAGTGAGTGGATTAAACACACTTACACACTCCATGCATCATCAGTAGCGCGCTCAGCTACACGTCAGAGCCATTAAAAAATTAAATCCATAAAGAAACTAGTCTGGGGTGCAAGAGTTTAGATATTAATCACCGGGTGGTGTTTGTTGTGCTGATTTAAAGAAGAAAAAAGCCACAGACTGCCAGGTTCTGCTTTGGATCTGACATAACAGATATTCAGAGGTTGCACTTCCTGTACTTCTGTGTCAGCTTCTTCTTTTTTGTACTTCCTCACTGTGAATGAGTCGACTCTTTTATCTGACAGATGAGAGCCGACTCACACTAATGAGATGATGCGTTCAGTCTTACGGTGTAATTTTGTGAAAATGCATCTGTGGGAACGTGGGTGTTCTGTATCTGAGCTGATCATTAGTGTGACTGGTGAGGTGTATGAGACTCATAATATTCATGCAGCAATAAAACATAATGTTATTTAAGTCATTAGACGTTAGAGTAGAATTTCATTAAACAACAAGAATGATAACTAGTCAAATAGGAATCAAATTTTTATAAACTTAAAATTTGTGTGTGGATTGTGTGTCTATGTAAAGCTGTTTTGGAACAGTGTCTATCGTTAAAAGCACTTTATGAATAAAATTGAATTGAACTGAAAAATAGCACACGATGTTCTGGGAAATTTTTTTTTATTAGAATAAGCCAAATAGAATATTATTAAACCTATTTGTACATTATTTGTTTTACTCATTTCAAGCATGAAATAATTTAGTTAATTTTAAATATTTATTTCTGGAAAGAAGCAAACTTATCTTCCAATAGAATTTTTAAAAATGTAATTAATTCTAATAATTAATATCTTATTTAATCATTTAACATTCAGATTACTGTCATCTTATGAAATGTTAGATAAAGCTGGTTTTGTTTAAGATGCCTTCACTTGCTGAGATATTGTTGGGAGTCAAAAGAGTCGATTCTTATTCGTGAACTGAATCAAATGATCTGACTCACTGAAAAGATACTGACTCACCATCACTAGCTCCTAGCAGTAACGAACAATAATTAGGTCCATGTGGTTTGGGTTGATGATGATGATGATTGATGAAATGATTATTTCATCTTCCGTGCTTTGTCTTTACCTCATGGCTTTTCCTGCACTACAGAATTGTTTATTTTGTGTGTGTGTGTGTGTGTGTGTGCAGGTGAATCTGCTGATCCCCATCAGTTACCTGGTGTTCTGGGCTGTGTTGCTGTGCTTCAGTCTGTACTCCGAGCCTGTGGTGTGTGGGATGGGGCTGGTCATCATGCTCACCGGCGTCCCTATCTACTTCATCGGAGTGCAGTGGTCCAAAAAGCCACGCTGGATCTACATGGCAGTGGGTGAGTGACACGCCTACAATGTGCCCGAGGCGTGAATGCAGGTGGACGAGCGGGTGGACGATCTTAGAGCAGGAAGAGATCTGAGCTGACACGTCTCACCATCGTGAGAGAACGCACGTCTGTCGTGTCTGTGCTCTCAGATTATATACTCAAACTCCAGAATTCTGGTTGCATCTGCCAGGAGGTTAAGCCTTGGCTATTGATGGGTCTTTCGACTAGATAGTCATCCGAGACATACATTTAAATTAAATGGCAATAACTCCTGGAGTTGACTGTTCCTCCACTCTAAAAGGAAATGAGCTTCAGTAACTCTGTAGTTTAGATGTTGAATAATACAGATGCTTACAGCTGTTTTGTGAATTTTTGTGAACAGCAAAGAAGGGACACAAAACATCATTAAAGGTAGTCTGTAACGTTTAGAGCGTACCTCCATCTTGACCCTATGGTGCAATTCTCACACAGACACACATTACAGGTTAGTGTAAATGCAAACATATGTACTAAACCCAAATGATCCACCCTGAGCTAACCAGAGTCCATGGGTGAGATTAAGTTTGTAGTACATCCTGCTTCCAGCAGTCTTCGAGTCTTCAGTCTGTGACCAGGATGAACCTATTAGATGTTCATGCTTGCTGCATGCTTGCAGGTGTTTTGCGTAAGAGTCCATGTTTCGGTGCCTGAGAAGGTCCTGAAAAATCCATTTGCTTCTCTTCTCTGTAAAACGATAGCTTTGATTTCTTGTCGAATCTCTTTGTGCAACAGCTTTTTAACATTTTAGATGAGTTTTTTGTATTTTCGCGGCATTCAAGCTTTCTGCCACTCAGTCCGTCTTTCTGCCACTCAGTGGGCGGAACCGCGATGACTTCTGCCTACAGTGACATTACAGCTGGTGTTCCTGATATTACACTTAGAAATATAGCAATTGGATTGGCTGATCACCCTGAAGTGCATGATGTGTCATGAAGTGAGGGATGGGATTTCACAGGAAGGAAGTGTACTGCATGATGGCTTGACACTTAATCTAGCCAGGAGTTCTCTGACATAATGTTGTCATTGTTGGAGGATTATATGAAGAAGGATGTACAATAATATGTATACTTTATTTTATTTTATTTTATGTGTGGAGACGAGGGACCTGAGGCCAGAAATCTGCCGCATTATTCCATATGTCTCCTCACATGTAGATTTCCACACTCAAAGCACAAATTATTTATTGATTACAACAAAATACTCCAATTGTTAATCCCCAAACAATTAAGAAAGGATGTACAAAAACAACCAGTAAAAACCATGAAGCATTAGTGCACCATGTAAAAAGTTACACCTTGGTTTTTCCTTTAATTCGTCACCCATTTGTACATGAGTGAGCACAGCACAAATGTTACTAGATGCAGGATTTTTGCATAAATGCTTCTGTGTAAGAGTCTGCAAGCAAATTATTATGTATCCATTTGGATGAACGGATAAACTGACGTACGTCCATCTGTCCCAGTGTTTCAGTGTATACAAGCGGGTCTTATGTTGTGTTTATTCATCTTGAGAGTAACTTATAATCATCCTGATTCACTTCACTGTGTGTGTGTGTGTGTGTGTGTGTGTGTGTGTGTGTGTGTGTGTTTTTCAGAGCGTGTGACGTATCTGGGCCAGAAGCTGTGTTACGTCGTCTTCCCTCAGGACGATCCCTCTGAAACAGAGCCTCTCACAGAGAAAACTGACAAGTAGGAGCGCTGAAGCATCAAAATTTCCAGGGAATTTTTGAAAAATATGGACTCAACAAAAAAAAAAAAAAAACAACCCAGAAAAGCAGCAGTCATTAACTCAGAGTTTCTTGTGCAGGTGATGAGACGGATCTCTCTACGGTGCTCTAGGTTCCGGTTTCAGTTTTTATTGTTAAGTGTGTAAAGAAAGACAGGCCTACTGAGAGGAGGTGCATATTGCCTTTTTATTATTCCCAGGCTTTCACGTCTTTTCCGCTGGCTGCGGATGTTGGAATGTGTAAAACGAACCCTTTTGTCCTGACAGAAGGAACTTTTTTCCACCGACCTCCTCTCATTGCTACCTGGAGGCCGTTCCTGGTTTAATATACGGAGCACGTGTTCTCTCCAGTCACGCAGGATCCTTTGTTTGTTCTTTTTTGTGTTGTAACTACTACCGGCCCATAACTTTCAGCTGTGTGTGTGTGTGTGTGTGTGTGTGTGTGTGTGCGTGTGTGTTTTTCTTTCCTGTATAGTCCCTGTATCTATGGCATGCAGCCATAAATCCATAAGTCACACCACAGGGATGTGTACACATTTCTTTTTTTTTCTTTTTTTTTTGAATGAATGAATGAATGAATGAATGAATGAATGAACTTCAGTTCTATATCAGGTGTCCTTAAAACTGGTGTGTACTTTTCAAACAAGGTGAAAATATGCCTCTATTTGATACTTTGGAGCATTTCTGTAGCTTTTTTAAAGTCTGATAACCTTAAAATCCATTACAGTAGATTTACTAGTCAAATATAACATTTACCTGAAACAATACTCATCTCATTTTAGTAAGAGTAAGAGAGATTGTAATTTTAAAAATATATTTAAAATTATACATAAATAATAATTTATTATTATTATTATTATTATTATTATTATTATTATTATTATTATTATTATTATTATTATTATAGTTCACCAAACAACAGGGATGATTCTAATAATTAACTTTTGATAAAGTTTTTAGGAATTAAAAAAATGATTTAATAATCATTATTCTGCGTACGCCTCTCATTCGTGTACCTCGCCCCTGCTAGTTAGCTGCCTGATACGTTAGCGGTGAGCATTATCGTTATCGTTATCGTTATCATCGACTAAAGCTGTCAAATATTTTTCTTTACATTTTTTGTAGATATTTCATTTGCATTTAATAGCTTAAAATATGTAGTATTTGTATGCCTGTGACTATTATTGACAAAATGAATATTAGCAGCGCTATTGATAAAACACAGTGTCAGTTTCTTAAGTTTAGCATTCTTGAGTTTAGCATTTTATTTTCAGCATCAATTTCTTTTTTAGATTCAGTTTTATTTATTTTTCTGACAGTGATGAATCATCTTTAATTTCAACATCTTCATGCACGGATATTTATTATAGTGATTTTTACGCTTCGGAAACTACGTGGCCAAATCACAAGGGAATGTGTAGTGCACTCCATAGAACCATAGAACTCCATTTGGGAAAGAAGAGTAGCTGAAAGAATATTAAGGGAAAGAAAAGCAACAGACGGATAAGTAGGGGAAAGAAGGTAGATGAAATTTACCCAGATAAAAAAATATTTCTTTACTTTTCAAACATTGTTTATTCAATTCGGTCCGTTCATTGATCTTCAGTAGGTGCTTTATCCTGGTTAGGGATGTGGTGGATCCTGAGCGTATCCCAGGAACACTGAAGTGGGAAAACATCCTGGATATTTCTTAAAAAGTTACAAAAGTACTTAAGTAAATGTAACAGTATAAATGTAGATCATTACAATTTCCCTCTACGTAACAACTGTTACATATTTGCACAACAAATTATGTATGTTAGTATGCAATGATTATTTATCATCTTTTCTTAAGCGCTAAAAGCGTATACATGTGGCCAGCATGAAATTTTCGTACATGAAAGTTCGTAACTGTACTCATTCTGTTACAGAAAAATACATTTCTAAAATGAAAAAAAGTTTTTTTTTTTAGTGATTCCTCAAAACAGTACGTGCACTCATCATGTGCAAAATTGTAACGTAAACAACAGCAACAAAAAAACCCTTCAGATATTTATACGACAAATGATTTAAATACATATCCCCTCTACTGACGTGTGGGACGTTCAGCTTATCAGTTCATATTACTGCATGTTAGGATGCAGGATAAAGTTACACTACGTTCGCACAAGCAAGAAACAAGTCGCTAGTGCTGCTTGTAGTTTATCACTTGTGGGCGTGGCCTGTCGAGGATTGTTTTGTTTTTCCCGTTGTGAAATGGTAGTAGCTAAACCTCCAAAAGCGAACTAGTTAAACACTATTTAAATAACACACTAATCAGTATGAAATATCATGCACCTGGCTTCATGCTAGCTCTGTTAGCTGATTAGCGACTGTGTGATCAGAGCCATGCGATGGTATAAACGTGTGTGTTAACGCTGCAGCTGCCTCCTACATGATGATCATGCATCCTGTAATGTAGAATGTTAAGAACAAGTAACTGATTATTTTTTATCAAATTTACATACACATTTAGTTCTAATGCTGCATTGGTGACTGAGTGGGAAGTGTAAAGCCTCCGACTCCTGATTCTAACATAGCTACCACTCGGAATGTCTGAAGAGTTGGCATTTTGTGGCATCAGTTTCCACCGCCGTATATATCTAGGGTTCCATGTTCCTGTTCTGTGTTCCTAGGTTCCAGGGATTCTGTGCTCCCAGTGCCACATCCTGGTCCCTATCTTCCAATGGCTTATGTTCCCAGGTTCCCAGAACCCTTTGTTTGTTCAATTTCATGTTCCCAGGGTCATGTGTTTCCCAGACCTTATAACCTTATTTAAGGTACTGTGTTACGAGAACCCTGTTTCTTCAGTTCCTTAGAATTCTAATTTATCCATGGTTGTATGTTCCCAGTCCCCTATGTATCTCAGGTCCTATCTTCTATGTATCCTATGCATCTAGGGTTCTATGCTCCCAGGGATTTAGGTTTCCAGATCCTATATTCCAGTGGTTCTGTGCTCCCAAAGCCATATCCTGGTACCTATCTTCCATGAAGCTATGTTCCCATATTTCCAGAACCCTGTGTTTCTACATGCCATGATCATAGAATTGTATGTATCTGTGGTTCTATGTTCCCCGGGTTCTATTTTCCCAGTATCCTCTGTATCTTTGTGTCTATGTTCCCATTACCCTATGCATCTATGGGCCTGTATTCCTAGAACCCAATCATCCCAATGTTTTTACAGGTTCATAGAACTCTATGTACCTTCAGTTCTATGTTCCTGAGTAACCTATGTACCCTTTTGTATCTATGTTCTGAGGAACTTATGTATCTATGGTCTTATGTTCCAAGGGTTCTATGTTCCCAGGACCCTATGTATCTATCATCCTATATTCCCAGTACCCAATTTTCCCAGTATTTCCAGCTTCACAGAATTCTACATACCTTCAGTTCTGTTTCCCAATAACCTATGTACCCCTTTGTGTGTATGTTCCAGGACCCTATGTATCTATGGTCCTATAGTCCCATAAGCCAATCTTCCCGGTATTACATGTTCATTGAACCCTATGCACCTTTAGTTCCATGTTACAAAGTAAAATATATATCTTTGTGTCTATGTTCCCAGGACATTGTATATCTATTGTCTTATATTCCAAGGGTTCTATGTTTCCATGACCCTATGTATCTATGGCCTTATATTCTCAGAACCCTATCTTCCTAGTATCACATGTTCCCAGGACGCCATGTACCCCATTGTGTCTATGTTCCAGTACCCTATGTATCTATGGTCCTATATTCCCATAACCCAATCTTTCCAGGATTACATGTTCATAGAACCCTATGTACCTTCAGTTCTGTGTTCCCCAGTAACCTATATATCTTTGGGTTTATGTTCCCAATACCTTGTGTATCTATGATCTTGAGTTTCAAGGGTTCTATGTCCTCAGGATCCTATGTATCTATGGCCCTATATTCTCAGAACCCTATCTTCCTTGTATCACTCATTCCCAGTACCCCATGTACCCCGTTGTTCCCAGTTCCCTCTGTATCTAGTGTGCTATGTTCCGAGAGCCCCAGAACCCTCTGTTCTCATATTCCCAAGCGCTGTGAATTTAGGGTTCTGTGTTCCCAGGGCTGATGTTCCCAGACCATGCAGTCGTCCTTTCCCAGGGGGGTGTTCCTTCATTGACATTTTATATGAATCTAGAAAATCTTGAGCACCCTTTTTCATGAATGCAGAACAGGATCAGACTTGTGTTTCTGCCTTTCTGTTTTTGTCGTACGGTAAATTTTCATTGTGGTTTGTGGAATATTTCTTAGCATTTAGGATTCTTAGCATTAGGAAGTTTTTTTTACCACAGACATTTTATCGATGGATGCAAAAAAAAAAAAAAAACAAGCAATGAAAATGAACAGAGTTTGTGTTAAGGACACCTGATGAATGTAAATGTATTTCATCTAACTCCAGCACTTACCGCTTAAGCCTTCAGGTTTAAAGTCACTTTAATATGAAATTATAATTTGTTAACCAAATCCCAGTTAATGAGCCATTGTAATGTATCTATGCAAACAGAGGTTTAATAGTTTATTAATATTGCTGCAGTAACGTGCCACTGCCAAGGAAACTTAGATTGTCCTGTTCCAATCCGAGGAACTCGTCCACGTGTCTTCTTATTGCGTTTTGAGTTTTAAAGACACATTAATGATTACTGTGTGTGTAAATAACTGATTATTTAATGCTGGAATTGAAGAAATGTATTTAGGCTTCTAAATACATTAAAAAAAGACATTCCACTGAGAAAAGCTTCAGTTATATCACATCGTTTATAGTGTCTGAGGGATGCATCCATGCCAAGTCGGTACTGATCCTGAAATCCGCTTAGTACTGTTCAATCAGGGATGGCATGGAGTGTTTCATTTCACTCTGTTTATGTTGGTTTCTGAGATTCATGTTTGAGATTTTATTTTCAGAGTGTGAGGATGGCCGATCTGACTGTAGATGCTGCCTAATGAGGGGGACAGAAGTGGGCGTGTCTGCGTGCCGAGTGCTCAGTGCTCACTGAACTGAACTGCTCTCAGACATGCTCACGCATCCTGCGTTCATTTCTAACTGACCACGCCCCCCCCCCCTGAACACTGCTCTGTGCACTCAGGTCATCCTCCTCATCCTCTATGCAACTAAAGCTATTAAACCTTTCTCTCTTTTTTAAAGCAAATATTAATATAATATCATTCTGGCCCATCTAGAGTTGTTTTTGGGGGTTTTTTCATGGGATCCAGGATGACATTGTTCTGTCGCTATGCATGACACCAACCCCGCTCTCTCTGCCTCTCAGTCACTAAGTGTTTAATTCAAACAAACACGGCTGTGTAAATCTTATTCCTGAGCGAGAGACAGCATTCCTGATGCCAGCTGAATGAGACATCGGGAATGTGTGCTATAAATATGTACTTTGTTGTAAAAGATGGGTATGTGTAACAAGAAATAGCACAATAAATTTAATTCAAAAGTTTACCTGTGGTTTGGTTGTGTTATTGTTGACTATAAAATTGCATGAAATTTCAAACAAAGTAAGTTTTCAGGCAAGTTTGATTTCAGTCTCATTCACGAGTCAGCATTAAATCTGACTGTATCACCATATACTGTATGATGGTTTTCATTTGTAAACAATGCAAAAAGTCTGTGCTCTCTTGCTAAAATTGCTTTTAACCAGACAGCAAAGATATTTTGTCACACTTCATCCTTTTAAGCTTCAGACAGGACACATTAGCCTTATTATTTTTTATTGAGAGACCCTCAGGATTTGTTAAGGAATTTAAAAAATTGTCTTCTAGGCATTTCAGCATTAATCTCTACTGCCCACTGCTGGCCATTCATCCTCATCACGTTTAGTGGCTGACGTCTAACAGTTAAATGATCAGTGGAAGCTGTTTTTATAGTCAAAGACAGCTTGAGTCAATCTGATAGATAAAACGTTTCCATCCTTTTCAGTGGCAAAGAGCTTCCCTTACATTTATTAGGACAAATGTCCAATAAGCAGCCCTGCTTGCCATCCTGTGGTGGTGCAGTGGTAAGTGTGCTGCTCCCTCGTGTGTGAGGTTGCAGGTTCGAAGCTGTGCTTTTGCTTTTGCTTTCATTCAAGCTGAATAATTTAAAAGTGAATAAACCTATAAAACACCATCTCAATGTGAGATTCTGTGGCTCAATTGGATGAGCTCTGCCTCTGGGTTATGAGGTTGCTGGTTTGAATCCCAGCCAGGTCTCTAGGATATGAGCGTGGAAAGTGACCCTGGGGGGGCAGCTGCCTGGATATTGCCCCCACTTCACGTTGCATCCTCCAGCCATCCTACTTCTTCCACAAATTCACTTTCCATACTCATATCCTAAAGGACCTGGCTGGGATTTGAACCAGCAACCTCATAACCCAGAGGCAAGGCTTTTACCACAAAATCCCATATGAAGCATGAGATGTTGTAGGACCTTTATCTTTTAAAATGACAACAAAAGCACACACACACAAAAATGTAAAGGTGATCACTTGTACACCCTGGATGGGACACACTCTGGATGGCACCACACACACTCACAACTGGGGCAACTGAGAGAAGTCAAGCCACCTACAGGTGTAAGTATTTATCCACTTTGAAGCTTTCCATATTACAGGCAAGAATTGAAATGGACATATTTGGCATTTTATATAATGACAAAAATAATATTCTGAGATCTATACAGTCACCAAGGCTACTGAAGCAGGGGTGATCTCTTTCTGAGGTAAGTGACACACACACACACACACACACACACACACACACACACACACACACACACACACACA
>JAOVVH010000043.1:2190569-2201105 GCA_028566435.1 Scorpiodoras heckelii
GAAAGGAACAGGGGAATTGACTGTGTGTGTGTGTGTGTGTGTGTGTGTGTGTGTGTGTGTGTGTGTGTGTGTGTGTGTGTGTGTGTGAGAGCAGCTCGCACGCGTTTAACAGTCGCTCACAACATGGCGATGAGGCGCGCAGAGACACGACGGCTCTCCCCGAACTGAATAGCGGGGACCCTGTTTTTATGCGCCCTTCCGGAGACCTCCTGCGTTTCCCGGGACACTGCGCCAGCGAGGACTTTACGAGGACGTCATTACGGATCGTGTCGATTTGAACGCATGTAGCTTTGTTTTTTTTTTTTTTTTTTTTTTAATTCCCTCTCGGGTGGAAAAAAAATCAAAAGGAGGATGTCCATGGCGTTGAATACCTGGGTCCTCTGTCTGCTTTCGGTATTGTGTTATGGACTGGCCGTGCAAGGTAAAGAACAATAAACCATAATAATGAATTGTTTATAAAAGGCGAACTTATCTAAGGCTTAATGCTGGCTGGTGCTTATTGGTACATTTTTATGTTTGATTCATAGCTGTAAAGGGAGTCTAGTGTAAACTGCTGAGAGTCATTTGGCATTTGTTGCAGTGGGATATTTAGTGTTATATCGATTACAGAAACGTGGTCTGTACTTGAAGGGCAATTTGACCGGTAGCCTACAGGATGTATGTATGATATATTAGTGCCAGCATGCATGCATGATATTAATTAACTTATTAAATGTATCAGGAGCACTTTATAATGGAGGTGGTCCTGATATCGGGTTTATAGCTGCATTGTGTTTAATTTGTTTTTAATAATGGAAAAGAAAAATGCATGCATTTTAGTTTGTTTTTTTTTGTTTAGTTTTTTTAAAAAATGTGAACACATTATGACCACCCAAAATGATATTTTATAAGGCATTTTATAAGGCTCTGATCGTCCTGACATGGATTTGCATATCACACTCTTCCTCTGACCTCTTTTTCGGGTTTGCAGCTTGGAGCTGAAGTTCGGAGTGTCAAAAGGGCAAAGTAAAATGTGGCAATCATTCTAGCTGGGTTACTAAAGATCTAAAGATCTGCAGCTCTGCGTATCTAATTGTTGAAATGTAATCAAATTAGACATCAAATCCAATCCAGTCATGCTTTCAGTGTTTTTGTGTGTGTGTTTTTGTGCCTGTTTTTTTTTTTTATTCCTCAAGGCAGTTGAAACACATTGCACATGGCCTGTGCTTCTATAGACCTGAATCCAGGCAGTCATTTAACTGTCACCCGGCAGAAAGAAGGACTCTTATTGGCTAAATTATGCAGATTAGGGAAGAAAAGATGGTATTGGCTGAGAAATACAGATTAGGCACCTCATTTGCATGACAAAGAGTCTGGTTAAAATCTGTCCTCTGTTCTACTCTCACCTTTTACCCGGCAAACACAAATCACTGCTGGCAAAGCACTTCTGACTAACTTTGGCTATATAGTCTTGTTTGTGTTTTTCTGGTCACACTTTACACTACAGGTTGCATACTAATAGTTCAAAAAAGTCACAGATGACCCATAAATAAGATAACATTAAACCTTAATTACTACAAGCAATGCAAGTAATAGCTTAAGCATTTAGCAGTGACACTAGGGCAGTAGCTATCATATTTTTTTTTATTTCTGCTGAACATTGTTGAATGTTTAAATATTCATCAAGGATAAGAAAAGATGAAAACTTGATCTATAAAAGAAGCAAAAGAAAACCAGGAGTAGAATGCGAATCATATGACTCGGCTTTTCATCGTTCTAGGATGAAGTAGTGCATAGTGAATTGTTGGCTGAATGTTAATCCATATTGTCTTTAGTTTTTAAGAAATCTCAGAAGTCATTGCTGCTAGGTTGTGGAGGAATTTAAGAATCTTAATCATTAGTTTAGAGACTTGTGTTTCTTACTATCAAGTTGAAAAGTACGCTCTTCTGCTTAACACGATGACCTGTCATTATTGTTGTTGCACTTATTGAGAAAATTCCTTCCATGCAATTTGGAGAATATCTCCATCGTATTTTTGCTTGAGGATGCACCATTGTTCACTGTATCAAGGGGCTGATCTTTGAATGATTGTTTTTCTAAAATGGGATAGTGCTAGACTGTCCAAGGTAAATATTAGTGATGTATTAGAACCCTGAATCATTCGGTCAAGCTGAAATCTGTCACATAGTGCACTTCATTTTGTGCAAGCTTATCTGTGACTGCTGCAGCTGTGAGAGGTGTAAGGACCTTACTCACAGTACACCTTAGCTAAACAGGATCTACACAGAGAAAGGCATAAAACCGAAAAACCTGCCAACTTGTTGCATGTCATTTATTTAATTTTTGTGCAGCTGAAAAATTTGCTAAAACACACTGTATAAAAAGTGTTTTTCAAGATGTTTTCTTTAGTTTGATCCAAGGACATATTTTCTTTAGTTTGATCCAAGGTTAATTTTTTATTTTCAGGCACTCTATAAGAACTTTGTTAATACTGATACCAAAACTCATTATTGGACCTTGAATGTTATTAGGACATTCTTAATAAGACCTGCATAATGCAAAGGGACACTTTTCATTCTTCATATGAGTACTGAAGATTAGTGAAAATTAAATATATGATTTAGGAGTAGCAAAGTTTTGTTTCCTAGAAGTTGAAAAAAGAGTCAAATTTAAAACCAGTAATCCAAAGAGCTTATCTGGTACCAGTACCTGTTTTCTTTTTGTAATGCTACACAACACATCATAAGGCTTAGGCTTAAAACTATATCAGGTGGGGTGCACTCATTTGAAACAGTGTAATCGTGTCTTATAAGTTACACTGCACTGTAAAATAAAATGGTAAAAAAAACCCTGTAATTTTCTGGCAGCAGGGGGTGCCAGAAAATGTCTGTAAAAAACAGTAAAAGACAGTAATTATCTTTACTGTAGTTAATATCTAAAATTAAAACCGATTTGAAAAAAAAAAAAAAAAAGAAAGCTTGACTAATGTGGTGATCACCCATATTGCTTAGCAGCATTTTTGTTGTATCCTTCACGGGGATCGAACCAGCAATCTTCTACTGACCAGGCTAGTCCCTTAACCGCTAGAGCATTTCTTAGCACTTAGCGTTTCTAGTAGAAGTACTATAAATCTGAAACCGTTTTGCATACTTACCCTAACAAAAAACAAAACTTTTATATTACAAAAGCACAAGATTAAATTAAATGTCAGAGTTAATTTAGTAAGTCTTGTAAAAAAAAATCTGTCAAATTTTATTGTTTTATTTAAATACATTAATAAACTGTCAAAATAAAAGCATTTTATTTCATAAATGTGGTTAACTGCACTCTTACAATCGTCTAAATTACAGAAAATGCTACTACATTTTTCTGTAAAGAATGCTATATTTTTACGGTTAGACTTGTTACAAGTCTCCTCTAAGAGCTGTTAAAAACAGCTATTTAATGTAATCCATTTATACAGATTATTTTTGTTAAATCACATGACACATTTTAATAAACAGTTTATTCTTGTAATTTTAATATAATTTACTGTCATTTTGAAATACTCGGAAAAACTGTAAATGTTACTGTTGAAAAAGAATATTTTTTTACAGTGTGAGAAAATCAAGACATTTTCACCATAGACAATATGTATATCAGTGTTGTTGTTTTGATAACATAGTGCAAAAAAAAATCCCCAGCAGAGCCACAGTAGGAGAATTTAATTTAACATTTACAAACCTGATTTAACAGGGACAGGGAAGGAAGATATAATGATAGATATAAAAGTAGATTTTAATGTTCTGTCAGTTACTTGGTACAGTGAGTAACAATGAAGGCTTGATCATATTATTGATATCATATCATCATATATCATAAGCTAGAAGGCAAGCCATTGCCTGTGCTTGTTAACCTGGTTTGAATAGGAAAATGATTCTGTGTGTAGTCATCCACATCAGAGATAACGGTATGACGGTGGCTAAATCGATCTATTATCTGCACATTTAAATTTCATTGGCGCCAGAAGGTGTTAATAAGCTAGTACACATTGTCTGGACGTGAGGTTATGGAAGAAGTTTAATGTTAATAGTAAAAGTGCTGATAATTTAATAATAGTTTCTGTTAGTTTGCAGCAATGAATTGATGAGCAGGAAGTAAACTCTAGCTACATTTTAAAGTAATGCTGTACTGTAACTAAGGGCTAAACAAGATTTCTGACAATCCTGCAATGAATTACTCACAGTTGATGCCTATAACAGTATCAGCGCTGTCCGTGGTGTGTTTTTAAATGCCCTGCATTCACATTTTCTGGTTAATGATTGTTTTGGCTAGTTAGCTAGATCAAATTTAAAAGTTAAACATGTGATAGTTATATGCAATTCTTTTTGGGACGCTATAAAAACAACACATAGTTAACGTTTTTAAATTAGTTTTTCTCAATTGATAGAAAATCTAATGTATAAAAACTGGTTTTCAGTTGAGAAAAAATCAAAAATCTAACGAGTTGACATGCTTGTTAATTTTGTTCTGTTTATTTTTTTATCATTATTGTAGCAGAACCTTGGCATGCTGAGTGTTAATGTACAATATAACTTGGATTTAAAAAAAAACAAGTTTGCTGAGCAGGAACTGGTGCTTCATTGCAATAATCACTCACAAATTAAAATATTAAAATTGTGAGTATTTACAAAATATTATTTGTACACTTTGTATAGCAAATATAGCACCAAAATATGGAAAAATACCATGTTTACTTTAGTACATAATGCTAAGTAGTAACATGTCACTAATACCACTGATAACCTATGCTGTGGTTGCACATTGCTTTTTTTAATTGTTTATAGTTATATTTAAATTTATGTTAAATTTAAATGTATGTTATAGCTGCTATGAACAGGCGTTCTTTCGCTAGCAACTCTTTCTGAACTTCTTTGTTGAACAAGAAGACAAGAATGTAGCTTGTCATGCTGCTGAAAGAAAGCATCCAGAATCCTTTATCATGTCAGGAAACCAACTAAATTTTACAAACCACTGACACTGGAGACTCCTTACATGAATGTTAAACAATCTCCTGTCAGAAAACTTCACCACATCATTTAAACATGTACGCTGAATTACCAGAAAATACTGGATTCTATGCACGATACACAGCAATGCCACCTGTGCACATCATTGGTTGCGTCCGCCAGTGCGTATATAAAGCGATAGACATCTATGGAAGCTTCTAGAGCTGTTTTCACCATGAGAATCTCAAGGTATCACAATTTTGCGATTTTTCAACATGGTTTAATAGTTGGAGCTCGTGAGATGGGTCATAGCATTTCGGAGATAGAAGCAAAGTTTGGATTTTCACTTATGAGCATTTCAAAGGTGAACTGTGACTCAAGTAACATCGGAATTCAATGCTGGGGCCTCAACAAACATCAGTGTGAGGACTGTGCAACGTTCCCTCTAAGATCACATGTGGGACCTATCAAAGATTAAGTGCTGTACCAGTTTTTCTGCTACTTCAGTGTACTTTTAAATGTTTGCTATTAGCTCTACATTATGTGGAGCTACAAGTCCCTGTGAATCAGCTACTCTTATAGAAATTCTAATGTATCTCATTAATAGAAAATCAGTTATGTTAAAAGCAGAGCTGAGCTGTTACAGAAAATTAATATGCACCTTCTGATTGAGAATTCAGTTATGCTGCGGTATTAAAAGCTCTTTTTAAATAATTATGGGTAGATTCAGTGTGTATATGTTATATTTCTTCACATTAGTTCCTATGTATTTCCAAATAGCAGTAAGTACATACATTATTGTGTAACAATAGGATTGGTATAAATGACTTCACTGGACACACATATTGTTCCCTTTGATACAGTTCTGTGACTATCCTGGCTTTCAGTTCATTATATTTATTAGGAATTATCAAACAAGGTCATGAAGCTGATTGCCGCTGTGTCATTGAGAGCTGAAAGTAAACAAAGCGTCTGTGTCAGATGTGAAATCCAAACACAGCACACTTGCTGGTGTAACACACAACACACTCATTAAACTAAGATTGGGCTTAAATCTAATTGGGACGTGTGGAAGTTTGATCTTTTTCGTTTCCCTGGTGCTGAAAAGAAAATGCTATGTTCACCTTCCTCTTGTGTCTGAGAAACCAGAAGATAAAGAAAAAGACATGCTAACAGATAGTTAGCCAAGGCAAAGTTCAACAGTCCTGACTACTTTAACGGGCTGATCACAAACCTTAGCACAGATAAATGAGGTCAGGTTTAGCTAAACAAATCTTAACGAGAACGTTAATGAACAAAGAACACCAATGGTCCTTTCTACATACAGCCCACGTAACTCTCTGGGTTTCAGGTTTCCCTGACTTTTGAAACATTTTCCTTTCTACATCCAGACTAGGGCTGGGGTATATGATTATATAATATCAATATGATAAATTATGTCACAGTGCACAATATCCACAAAATCTTGTGGATATTATGATATCTTCTTAATAATTTGTAATTATAATTACAACCTTATGGCATCAGTAGATTTGATGTTAACATTTTGTCATTAAGTATTCAAGAGGGCTGCATACTGTCTTAGTAAAACAAGGGTCCATCTAGCACCCTTAAGGGTTCCTTGGTTAATCCTCTGGGAAACCCTTTAAGACTACAGTAAATGGTTCTAAGAATAACCAATTCCAAATATAACCTCTGTAGATAATGTCCCATATAGAACATCAATAATGTGATGACATTTTAAAAAGATCTTTAAACTAGACAGTTATATGGATCTATAGATGTTTGGTTTGGCTCTTAATGGAACCACTTGAAGGTTCTATGTAGAATTGTACAACAGTGAGGTTTCCACAGAGAACCTCTTAAGAAAGCCAGTAACCCTCAGACTCCAAAGATCCTTTGAGGAACCTTTGCTACTTAGCATGTAGATTCCAGCTGCTATGAGCTCCGTAGAATCCTGAGCGCCAACATGAACCACTTTACACTCACCAGACACTTCATAAGGTACACCTTGCTAGTCCCAGGTTGGACCCCCTTTTGCCTTCAGAACTGCCTTAGTTCTTCATGGAATAGATTCTACAAGGTTCTGGAAACATTCCTCAGAGATTTTGGTCCATATTGACATGATAGCATCATGCCGTTGCTGCAGATTTGTCAGCTGCACATCCATGATGCAAATTTCCTGTTCCACCACATCTCAAAGGTGCTCTACTGGATTGAGATCTGGTAACTGTTTAGGCCATTTGAGTAAAGTGAACTCATTGTCATGTTCAAGAAACCAGTTTGAGATTATTTGAGCTTTGTGACATGTGACATGATCCTGCTGGAAGTAGTCATCAGAAGATGGGAACACTTTGGTCATAAAGGGATGGACATGGTCAGCAACAATACTCATTAGGCTGTGGGGTTTAAATGATGCTCAACTGGTATTAAGGGGCCCAAAGTGTGGCAAGAAAATATCCCCCACAGCATTACACCACCACCACCAGCTTGAACCACTGACTGATACAAGACATGCTTTCATGTTGTTTACCACAAAATCTGTCCCTACCATCTGAATGTCGCAGCAGAAATCGAGACTCCTCAGACCAGGCAACGTTCTCTGATCTTCTCTTGTCCAATTTTGGTGAGCCTGTGTGAATTATAGCCTCATTTGCCTGTTCTTAGCTAACAGGAGTGGCACCTGGTGTGGTCTTCTACTACTGTAGCCCATCTGCTTCAAGGTCCGACATGTTGTACATTCAGAGATGCTCTTCTGCATACCTCGGTTGTAACGAGTGGTTATTTGAGTTACTGTTGCCCTTCTATCAGCTTGAACCAGTCGGGCCATTTTCCTCTGATCTCCAGCATCAGGAGGCATTTTCACCCAGAGAACTGCCACTCACTGGATATTTCCTCTTGTTTTGACTGTTCTCTGTAAACTCTAGTGATGTTTGTGCATGAAAATCCCAGAAGATCAGCAGTTTCTGAAATACTCAGACCAGCCCGTCTAGTACCAACAACCAGACCGTGTTCAAAGTCACTGAAATCAACTTTATTTCCCATTCTGATGCTCGGTTTGAAGTTCAGCGGGTCGTCTTGACCATGTCTACATGCCTAAATGCGTCGAGTTGCTACCATGTGATTGGCTGATTAGATATTTGCGTTAACGAGCAGTTGAACAGGTGGACCTAATGAAGTGCCCGGTGAGTATAATATACAGTATTATGTACAGTATTATTCTCCCTAAACTTTGGAAAACCTTTATCAAATGCCCTGTAGAAATGTCATAGTCAAAATAAATCTCACAATTAAAGCCTCACTGTATTTTAGTGCCTCTTAAAAGTAAAGTACATAGTTTGTTTTGGCACATGGTGTATTCCAGGCTGAGTAAATCCACCAGTCTGCCCACTGAAATCACAAAGTTTAGTTGACTTAATGGTTATTTGGCCTTCTTGCTAGGAAAAACCTGCTAGGTTACATTTAAAAACAAATCTGTATTGGTTGGAGTTAATTAATCTAAAATCAAAATAAAGCCGGACAATTAATCAATTCAGTCAATCAATGTTCAAATATTCAGGTGGATATTAAGCTATCAGTAATGTTTCCTTTCTGTCTGACTTGTTGAATTATTTTTTTAGGTCAATGATAGATTTTTTAAAATTACAAACTGCTATTGCACTTGGAAAATTTGGCACAAATGAATATATTAATTAATGTGTATGTGTGTGTTTGGGTGTGTGTGTGTGTTGCTTTGGGGTCTCTCTCTTGTTGAGTAAACACTCATGTGATCACATTCCTTCCATTCCACATCGCTGTCCATGTGGTCATGTGATACAGGAGGAGGAGCCTCAGCTCCTGGGAATGGGAAGGGAACTGTGTGTGTGTGTGTGTGTGTGTGTGTGTGTGTGTGTGTGTGTGTGTGCATTGATATCATAGGAACATGATCAAGGAAGAGTCATACTGAGCCATTCGACACGTGACCAAATATTCATGCTGTCAAGCTGCCAGAATCTTTTGTGGCATACTTACTGATTATACATGTGATTTAGATTAATTAAATACTGTGTGTGTGTGTGTGTGTGTGTGTGTGTGTGTGTGTGTGTGTGTGTGTGGAGCTGAAAGAGATAGAGTCAAAAAAAAAAAGAAAGAAGAATAAATAAATTGAAAACAAAAAGCTAAAAAAGAAAGAAAGGATGAATAAATGTAAAAAAATGAAATGAAAAAAGAAACAAATGGAAAGCAGGAACACGGTCACAGTGATGGTATGATGTGGTAACGTCACTGGTGATAGTGATAATGATTAGTAAGGACACGGTGATGATGTAATGTGATTGGTGATTAGTTCAAATGTGCTTAGTGTTTATTCAAGGTATAATGCCACCTTCATCAAATCAGAGTCAAGGCCAAGACCAAGATTTTGGGGCGTGTTTGAAGGAGGCGGGACTGAGTTGAGACCTAAAACAAAGTCTGTGTTTGCCTAGTTCACCAACATTATATATCAAATACTTAGCACCAGTCAATATACACTGAAGTACCAGAAAAACTGGTATACCAGTGAATCCTTGGTAGGTCCCCCACAGGATCTTGGAGGGAACGTTGCACAGTCCTCACGCTGATGTTTGTTGAGGCCCCAGCATTGAATTCTGATGTTACTTGAGGCAGTGTTACACGTCTATCATGTGAAACGATTCACGCCAGACGACGCTGCTCACGTTCACCCAGAGTCTTTTTACGGCCACACTGCTGTCATAAGTTCGAGGTTTTGTCGGAATTCCTGTAGTCACGGTTCACCCTTGAAATGCTCATACGTGAAAATCCAAACTTTTACCTCCGAAATGCTACAACCCATCTCCCGAGCTCCAACTATTAAACCACACTGAAAATCACAAAATCGTGATAACCTGCCATTCTCATGGTGGAAACAGTTCTAGAAGCTTCCATAGATGTCTGTCTCTTTATATACACACTGGTGGACACAACCAATGACATGCATAAGTAGCATTGCTATGTATTTTTTAAATTAATGTGTGTAATTATTTCTAGAGTATGAAAATTAGAAATGTTTATTAATGCCACGATAGTGGAAAAAAATACACTCTCAAGGACTTCATCTACAATTACGGGTCCAACGGATGCTGTTCTAATCCGCAACTGATTCAAGATTGAGTGCTTTCAATTCCAAGATGAGAGCCTGTAAGTGAAAAAGTCATCTCGAGATCAAGACTGGACACGAACACTACAACACTTAAACAGGGTGTGTTGGTTGTGAGATCACTATTCGTTGAGTTTGCTGGTTGTAGTGTGCTTTTTCTTGCTGGTTCATCTTGATATGCTGATGGTTATGTGATTAGTGGTTCATGATGTGATTAGTAGTTAGTAGTGCTGTCAAATTAACGAACGCGTTAACGCGTTAAAGATTTAATGGCGATTAAAAAAATTTACGCCACTAAGAAAAGTAACGCACACCAGCGGCGCTGCAGTGAACACGTAATTGGCCGTTATGTTACTTGTTTTAGGCTGCATTCCAATTGCAAGTGTCCCTAATCTGTATCCCTGCTCCCTACACACTGCACAGGGTACAGAATC
>JAOVVH010000043.1:2210907-2221306 GCA_028566435.1 Scorpiodoras heckelii
CCTATATACAAACATTTACATAAATCCTATATTTAATTTACACAAAAGCTACCACTACATAAAATGAGATTTGTAAGGTTAGGATTGATTTTCTCACTACAATGACATCTGTCATGGGGTGGGGTATATTAGGCAGTGAAAAACAGTGAGCGCTCAAAGTTGATGTATTGAAAGTGAGAAAAATGGGCAAGCATAAGGAACTAAGCAACTTTGACAAGGGTCAGATTGCGATGGCTATACAGTTGGGTCCGAGCATCTCCAAAACTGCAGGTCTTGTGGGGTTTTCCCGGTATGCAGTGGTTAGTATCTACCAAAATTGATCCAAGTAAGGGTAACAGGTGAACCGGCGACATTGTGATGGGCAGCCAAGGCTCACTGATGTGCATAAGGAGTGAAGGCTAGCTCGTCTGGTCTGATCCCACAGAAGATCTACTGTAGCAGAAATTGCTGAAAGATTTTATGCTGGTGATGATAGAAAGGAGTCAGAACACACAGCTTCACAGCTTGCTGTGGATGGGACTATGTAACTGCAGCCCAGTCAGAGTGCCCATGGTGAACCCTGTACACCACTGAAAACTCGAGACGAGATGGCAGAAGGAGACACTATGGGAAGAAGGGAAGTTGGTGGAGGCTGTGTGATGCTCTGGGAAATGTTCTGCTAGGAAACCTTGGGTCCTGGAATTCTTGTGGATGTTACTTGACACATATCACCTACCTAAACATTATTTCAGACCAAGTACACCCTTTCATGACAACGGTATTCCCTAATGGCAGTGGCCTCTTTCAGCATGATAAAACTGCACACATTGTTCAGGAATCGATTGAGAAACATGACAAAGGGTTCAAGGTGTTGACTTGGCCTCCAAATCTACCAGATCTCAATCTGATAAAACATCTGTGGAATGTACTGGACAAGCAAATCCAATCCATGGAAGCTCCACCTTGAAACTTACAAGTTTTAAAGGCTCTGCTGCTGATGTCTTGGTGTCAGATACAACAGCACACCTTCAGAGGTTTTTGTGGTGTCCAGGTCTCAACGAGTCAGAGCTGTTTTGGTGGCACAAGCGGGACAGACACAATATTAGGCAGGTGATTTTAATGTTATGTCTGATCTGTGTATAAAGAAACTTGGCTGGTTTTGTTTTTGTTAGGATTCATATATTTATACTTTATACTTTTATATTTTATTATACTTACAATGTAATTCATTTTGAGTGAAAGAGCTACAAAAAAGCTTGTCTCATGGTTTTCTCCCTAATTTTTGACATAGCCAATTTACACTCACCAGGCATCTCTCATGGAAGGCTATCACATGCTTCCACCGAAGCACATGAAGTCAGCCATCACACCTTTTCAAACTGCTGTTTATGTATTGTCAGGAGGCAGGGTAATACACTCGGAGGAAAGCATTGTTTTTTAATACAATACTGGATGGGTATCAGTATTGGCTAATACTCATGGTATCAATATCGGTATTGATATCAGAAAAGAAAAATTGGCATTGGGTAATATACAGTATTTGGCTCTGATTTAAAGCAAAATCTCAAATCCATAACCAGAATTTCAAATGATATGCTTTTAAAGGGAAAACTGTAAAATGCAAAAAACCACACGACAAAAAAATATTTTCTTTAGTCAAAAATTATTCTCCACTTTGAGTGGTTTGTCGCTATGTAGCTAAATGTAAAAAAGTAAGTGAAAGAAGACGGCAGGGTTGTAATTTTGTATCTTCAGTGAACAGAACAGTGTATTTGATCTTCAGTGAACGGAGGCAAGACTGATCAGAGAGGGTTTACAGGAGAATAAGTGGAAATACTGATGCGTTACTGGCGGACACGTCTCTGTCAGTTCTTCGATCGATGGGGTTTCTATCTGCCAAACGCTCGCTTACACAATAGGAGACAGAACAAGGTGTTTAAATGTCTATAGGAGTTCCAAGTAATGTGAACATGATATGAGCAGAGCATAAGTTATATGCAGCTAACCAGCTTTGTATTGCACTGTAGCCAACTAAACCATTAATAGCTTAGTTGTGCCTCCTTTTGACTTGTGACACCAAACTAACCTAGTCTTGCATTAGATAGCCGAAAAAAGGTTTTATATTTTTATCACTCTTGAAATTAAAATTTAATTTTTTTCAATTCTGACTCGTCCCCCTCACAATTCTGTTATTATTAATTATTATAATAGAATAGAAAATGACAGAAGGGATACCAGACCAGAGCAGGGGCCGTCCTTCCTTCTCCCATGTTCACCATTAAGCAATGTGTAGTCCTCACATGCAAAAAAAAAATGCATTGAAAGTGTCTATTTAGAAGTTAATTTTTACAAGTTTTTTTGATGGGTTCAGCCCATGATGGATGACAGACCAGCCCAAGCCCCTGATCTGAATATAAATTCAATTACTCAAAGAGGTGCAGTGAATTTTGCGCTTATTTGACCCCCATGGGAGGAAACGCAGCCAGTCCCCTTATTTCTCTACGCAATAGGAGCGTAGGTATGTGCCAGTTTCCTGAGTCACATGCTCCACCTGTCTGTTAGCCTGTGGGGTTAGAATAACAGACACTCATCATTTTTCCATGAAGTTCTGTGTAACTTGGGTGCGTCTGTCACTGACCACCTCTTCTGGTATGCCATAATATTGGAAAATGTATGTAAATATTAGGAATGAGTCTGATTCCCTTTGAAAAACACTATAACACAATTGGTAGTGTTACCTTGCCAGACAGGCAGATCAGTCTGATCAGGCAGATCAGCCATTGGAGATACGGAAAGGGTTGCGGTGTGAGTTTTCCAGCCGGGAGCATTCATGGTACCTTGGCTCTGGCACAGATGGAGTTGGAAGAGACCAGTATAAGGACACCGGTCACCATGTGCAGCAACCTGTTCTGCATGGGTGTGATGTTCTCCTGGGTGTCCTGCGGCAAGAGAAGAATGAGCCCAGTTTATTAAACAGCTTCTAAATTCTGGTGGTACAAAAATGTTACCTGCTGGGCATGATGGGGGTAATCGCGTGCGGTTTTTACAGTTAATTTCCTGGTCCAGTTCCCAAGAGATAGCTCCAATGATGCATAATTCAGGGAGGATGGCTTCGTCAGCATCATTCTCCTGCATGGATACGGGATAAGGCATCGGCTTTGCCATTCTTGGATCTTGGAAAGATTGGGCTGTGCCAGTCCTCTAGGGCTGTGCCAGTCCTCTAGGGCCAGCTTGAAGGATAAAACTTTCTATTTCTTCACATTGTAGTAGCTTTCAGCCTTGGTTAGTTTTCTAGAGAAGAACAAGACAGGGTGGACTGGGCATGGCCTTGTGTGCTGTGATAATATGGACTTGTGTGTGGACATGCTTGTATCTGAAGCATCCACCTCCACAATGAAAGGCTTTTGTGGGTCTGGGTGTTGTACTATAGGGGCTGTAGTGAATGATTTCTTAAGCCTCTGGAATGATTTTTCTGCTGCTGAAGTCCAGTGGAGGTTTTTGTTTGATTTTTGAGTAGAATTGTCATGGGACTGGCAATAGTTCTTAAATTTCTAAAGAAGCTTCTGTAGAAGTTCTTTTACACATAAAGGAGATGGCTAGTTCTGAACTGTGGATATCTTACTGTGGTCCATAGATAACCCCTCTGGGCAGATTATATAGCCTTTGACATAAAGATAGTTTTCCATTAGCTTCTCCAGTACTGCTTTCACATGACGTATGTGTTCTCAGAAGACTGAATGGATTAGTATGTCATCTATGTATACAATCAGAAATTTTCTGAGCATCTGTCTCTCAGGACATCATTAATAAGCCAGTGAAAGATGCTTGGACCACAAGATAGCCCATATGGTATGACCAAAGATTCATAGTGGCTACTAGAGTTGATAAAATCTGTTTTCCACTCATATCCCTCTCAGATTATAATCACTGGGAGATCCAACTTGGTTAAAAAAACACTTGGTGCTTCTTGGAGCTGCTCAAGGGTTGCTGGAACCAAGGGCAAGGAGTAACGATAGTCTTCGCAGTCAATGCAGGGTATAAGGCGTTGTATCCAGGGATAGCTGAGTATCAGGACATATTTGGAGAACACACTGAGCTCTGACTGGTCCTCCATCGAGAGCGTACACATGGAGTGGGGTTTTTAACTAGAAGATCTGAAGCTGGAGTTGTGCAGCAAGTGAAGCATCAGGTAAATTTCTGGCAGCTCCGGAGATGATCAAAGCTGAAAAGACACAAACTGAACAGGTAAAGAGAGTTCAGGAAGGTATAAAGTAGAGGATATTTGATGGATGTTGGCCAGGGGTGAACTTAGCCCAGGGTTTCCAGCTGGGAACTAGTGAAGTCATAGGATGGTTGGAGCAGGTGTGGATGCAACGTCCTCTTCTGCATCTCTACCTCTTCTGCACTTTGAGCTTACCTCACCCAGTTTGCATGGGCTCTTGATTAAGTCCAGGTGCCCCAGATGAGCTCGAGCATGTGTGATGGGAACTGGAGTCTGAGACCACCGGGTCTGTAGGCCACCGTGCATTCTGGGAGTTGGTGTTTGTGGGCGAGTGTGGTATTTCCATGACAAAATAAATACATTTTAATCGGCATTTGTATGAATTTCAGTATTTATATTAAATATTAAATTTGTATACATATTGGCCTCGAATGGTCAGAAAATCACAGGTTCTGCAGTAACAGTTCATTTACAGGGGATTGATTGGTGAAGATTTGTGAAAAGTACTATATTTTTGACAAAATGTATAGTTTGTATGTAAACTGTTATAGTTTTCACAGATGATATAAAGATAAATATATGTATATATGTTAATTAAAGCTAAAATGAGTTATACTAAAATTAACCTTGGATTATTATTTTTTTTTTAAAGTTAAATTAATTGTCTCAGGGCAGTTCAGGCCATTTCTTTAGTTTTACACAACTGACGTAAAAAGTTTTCAGATGTTACATACTTTCAGTTGAGATGAACATTTTTTCTAAGTTTGATCTAAAGTTTCATTTAGCTTTCATGTAGAAAACAATATAATTCAGGAGGTAAAGTGAATATTTAACATAGCATTAGCAAAGGTGTGTATTTTCAGACTAATTCATCTAAATCTAACACAGCTTCTTTATAACTAATTATCCTGAAAGTGCTTTGTGTTATGTGAAGCCTGTCTTACTCAAATGCTCCATGTTTCATAGGCTCGAAGGCTCCATGTTCACATCCCCCCCACGTGCGTCCTGCAGAGTTTATTTCACTTATTTCTATCTTCATGCTTCATTTGTATTCTATGTCTTCTTTCATCTTCAGGACTGGCTGCTTTCCTCCGGGACCCTGAGCCTCAGATTGTACCGGCCGGTGGTACTGCACGCTTCGAGTGCCAGATAGACGGTGTACCTGCTCCCAGCATCACCTGGGAGAAAAACCACATGCTGCTTCCTGTACCTGCTGAATCCATCAGTACACCGAGGTGAGACTCGTCTGTCTGAAACAACAAATGGGCATTTTGAATGTTACGTTGAACAGACATTGCTGTCTGTGCTCTTCGTGAGTTTATTACATCCTAAAATATTCAGCAAATTACAGAAACATTCCACTTTATGTTTGTTCTTTCCTGCCATTTTACACTTTGTGAGATACGATAAGAATTATTCTTATTATTTTGTGTAGACCCAAAACATTATTGCAGAAAGGAAAAGTTGATTTATTCTAAACCTTCTTTGTTGTATTGTGCAGCTTTGCTTTTTATAATTTAAATAGAAAAGCACACGAACACACACACACGCATGCACCTTATAATTCATATCTTATAACATATGACCCTGATATTGTATTATTCATCTTTCATTGTTTCTCAGATGTCTCACAGTGATATGTTTAGCTTAGCTCACAATACAGGTTAGACTTTATGTCATGTGATATGTATTTTTCTTCATTTACAATTTAGATGAAGCCTTATTTATTCCTTATATACCATCCTCAGTCCTGCTTTTGAATTAAACAGGCATATAAATTACTTTTAACCCTGAGGTGTCGAACATGTGAAACAGCAGAAGGACTACATGAATCACAAAGTAGAAATAATATACAGTACAGCCAACACCAAGTACTCTTTTACAGGGGAAAAATAGCAGTATAAAATAAACGTTGTTTAACAGACCTTTAGTTAATTTTGCATTTTAAACGCCTGCATAAAGTACTTACTTTAATAGTAATGAGAAACGGTCTTTTCTAAAAATTTCTCCCTTAAACATATATGACAAAATTGTTCACTGTAAATAAAATGTCATCTTAACTTCTCCTCTCCGCACAGGCTTAAGCTTAAATGTGCTTGTTCTGATACTCTTTTGTATTAGAAAGTTCATGCACGGTGACCTGTACACTGGACACACGATAAAAAAATATATAATTGCTAATATGATCGAGAAGCTTATTTATGATTTATAGAAGGAGACTCCAGTTTCAGTGCACTATAACAGAGGTAAAGCTTTCATTTTGCCGGACAGAGCTCTTTATGCTTTGTAGTTTCTAACATGCCAAGCACTATGGGTTTTTTGTCTTATTAACTTCAAGAGAAAGAAAAGAGGCTGAGCTGTTTGTAAAATCGAAGTAAGTGTGACAGTCAAAGTCTCCAGAAGAGCTGTGGCAGATTCTCCAAGACGCTCAGGAAAATTAAAAGCTAATTTCCTTATAAAACTGCACACATTGTAAATGGGGACACTGTTTAAGAACAAGACACAGCAGGGGCAGTGGTAGCTCAGTGGTTAAGACATTAGACTGCTGACCAGAAGATCGTCAGATCAAATCCCACCACAGCAAATCTGCCACTGTTGGGCCCCTGAGCAAGGCCCTTAACCCTCAACTGCTCAGTTGTATAAATGGGATAAATGTACCGGTAAGTCACTCTGGATACGGGTGTCTGCCAAATACCATAAATGTAAATATTGACTTCCTTTAGTTTATTACTGTTTACTGCAATTTATAGTGTTTCCTTTTATGTAGAAACATCTTCATTATTATAGAAGGCATCTTTGCTTTACAGCAGGTCTTTGCATGTGTCTAGGACTTCTGCATCCTAGTGTACAGTAATTAGCTGGTATGTTTTACTGAGCGTCTTGGAGAATCTGCCACAGCTCTTCTGGAGACTTTGACTGTCACACTTGCTTCTTCTTTTTGCAGTAAACCCCAGCAGCTTTCATTATATTTTTTGTAAAACTGGTCTGTTAATTTTTTGTTGGAAAAGTAACACTTGGAAATATAAAATCAATTTGCACCGACTTAATAAAGCAGAATCACTCAAAAGTTGTACCTAAATACAACAGGGTGCCTAAGACTTATGCACAGTGCTCTATGTGATAACTGAAATTTGTTTCATGGACAACCCATGTTTGATATAATCGTGTATGATGAATAAAACCCTTAGGGTTTGTGTGTGCTCTTATTGTAATGTAATCAACTTTGGGGCGGTTACTCACTTTTATCTCGGCTTCATCATACCATTCTACTGTGTGCTTTGTTTAATCACTTTAAAAAGCCAGGCAGTACACGCCCACATGCAACAAACTGCAAGCAAGACGAGCGATCTGTCGCATGCTAATGTGAACTCAGGAAGAAAAATCAGGACCTTTAACCCTTAATTTGCACGCCTGTGTTTGAAGAATAAGAGCCTTTTCCGAATGAATAAATGCAAAGTGGAAAATTCTTCTGTCGCCCCTGTCACCTCTCTATCCTTTCGCTTATAAGAACAAACGAGCCCCCCCCCACCTCACACGCTTCTCCTGCACTGCGGTATCAACACATGGCTTGCTTTAAATTCACAGCTCCAGCTTTCGCAGGTCAGCGCCATACCGCTGAGCTCTTTGCTCTGATGTTGTGTTGTCCTGACTCAACCCCTGCTGGATAAATTCTCTTCCACTGAACTAATAATTCATGCAGTCCTCTCTCTCTCTCTGTCTCTCTCTCTCTCTCTCTCTCTCTCTCTCTCTCTCTTTCTATCTCTCTCTCACACACACACAGATACTGCAGCCCCTCAAGCTGTGTGTTTCCCACAGACGGCAATCTGTCTGCTGGATTAATAGTCTATAATACGGTACTGGAGTGGGGGAGTGAAAATGGAGGTCTCTGGAGGGTTGTGGTGGATCAGCCTATGCCTTGTGCAACATGAGCTCTCCTCCGCAGCAGCCATGATGCCGTGCGGGAGAAGACAGCAGGAGGGAGATGATTATTGACGAGCAAAAGGGTCTGTTCGAGTCTGTAAAGCTCGGACGCACAACCGGCGCTGACCTACATTCAGATTTTCGTGTTTTGGTCACCGTTTTCCACCTGCACTTTGACTGCATTTCCGCATTTCCTCATTCACCTTCATTTCCCTGATGTAACTAAATGCTTGACACTATGAGTGTATGAAAAACTTAAAACACAATCTAAGACATATTGCAGGGTTTTTTTTTATATCTGGTTAAACCAAAGCTGTTGCTAGGCAACTGAGAATCAAACATAAATTGGCAAATGACGATTCTTCTAGCTATCACACAGCAGTCTTTTACACAAGCAAAGAAAATATACAATGGCAGTCAAAATGAATAGAAATAAATTTGTCCCAAATGTCAGCATCTTCCTCAAACATGTTGGCAAATGTTTAAAAAAAGACACCGTATGACCAAAATGACACTTTAATGACTTTTAGCATCGACCGCTAGAATGATATGGGAAATTAGTGCGATATGGGAAATTACAAGAATAATCTACGAGGATTGCTTTGAGCCTTTTTTTCCTAATATTTTATACTGTGAGAACACTGTTGCTAGGCAACTGAGAAACTGAAAGACGTCAAGCATACATTAACTAATGGCTAATGTAAATTATTTAGCTAGCTAATACACAGTAGTCATTTGTATAAACAATCTAAAGGCAGAATGACAGACGAAAACACAATAAATTTGTCCAGAATATCAACATTTTCCTCAGATGTGTTGGCAGATTATTAAAACTATGACTCTGTATGAATTAAAATTACTATTTAATGGCATCAGCCAATAGAATGCTAAGTATAACAAGGGAAATTATTAGAATAAGCTAAGAATATAAACATTTTCCTCAGATATGTCGGTCAATGTTTAAAAAAAGACACCGTATGACTAAAATGACACTTTAATGACTCTTGGCATCGACCGCTAGAATGATAAGTGCGATATGGGAAATTATAAGAATAATCTACGAGGATTACTTTGAGCCTTTTTTTCCAGGTGGTTTATTCTGTGAGAACACTGTTGCTAGGCAACTGAGAAACTGAGAGACATTAAGCACAAACTAGCTAATGACTAAAGTAAATTATTTAGCTAGCTAATACACAGCAGTCATTTATATAAACAATCTAAAGGCAGAATGACACAAAAACACAAAAAATTTGTCCAGAATATCAACATTTTCCTCAGATGTGTTGGCAGATTATTAAAATTATGACGCTGTATGAATTAAAATTATTATTTAATGGCATCAGCCAATAGAATGCTAAGTATAACAAGGGAAATTATTAGAATAAGCTAAAAGGAACATGTTGAACCTTCACCTTCAGTAGTTAAATACTTTTTGTTTTGATTTTCACCTCATATACAGTATTTATTGGTTAAACTGTGGTGTTTTGTTTCTAATAGAACTCATTATTTGATCTGTTCATCCTAGCAAAACCAGACATAAACGTTATAACTCTGTGTGAAATATCAACATTTGCCTCATATGTGTTGGATGATTACTAAAAAATACTATTCATGGCTAAAATTATGCCATGAATATTTTTAGCATCAATCATCAATAATTGTAAATAAAGATGGAAGACATAAACTAAGGCTAATGCTAATAATTTCGCTAGCTACCCCAGAGCAGCGTTTTACACATGAACAATCTAACATCAGAATGTTGGTGAAAGCACAATATATTTGTCTGGAATATCAACATTTTAGACAGATGTGTTGACAAATTGCTAAGAAAAAGAAAAGAAAGTACATGTGAATGTTATGAATGCTCTCAGAACTGTGTTCTTTGTATGAAAGTTTAGTATATTTAAACAGTCGTAACATTTCTCCATGATGGTGTACAGTTAGCCAGCTGTGTGCTATGTGCTGTTTTTGTGAATTCCCAGCTGGTGTGCATCTCATTTTTTTCTTGATCTGCCTTAAAATATAGAGCTAATAAATATAGAATTAAAGACATAAATAAATATATTATAGAATTATAGAATAGAATAGAATAGAATTTTCCAATAAATATATTTCCTTCAGAGTTATACGTGTATATATACAGTATACACACTGATCAGGCATAACATTATGACCACCTCCTTTTCTCTACGCTCATTGTCCATTTTCTCAGTTCCACTTCCCATATAGCTGCACTTTGTACTTCTACAATTACACCCTGTAGTCCATCTGTTTCTC
>JAOVVH010000043.1:2271009-2283699 GCA_028566435.1 Scorpiodoras heckelii
TACCATCATACTGATGCTATTCTGATCATCACACACACACACACACACACACACACACACACACACACACACACACAAGCCTGGCTATGCCATGTCTAATTTCGACAATGTGAGCATAAACCTCATACTGTGGCATATGCATAATGTTACAACATCCCATGTTGAAAAGCACACAGATACACACACACAGAAAGAGGTGTGAGTGAGTTTTGCACTGTGTGAGTAGTGAGTAGACGCTACACCGCTGAGACGGTACACACACTCCGGCTCCAGGCCCAGCAGGAAAGCGGCGGCTGCTCATCCTCGGGAGCCGTCTGTCCTCTCCGAAGCGAGTAGAAACAGGAAGTCAGAATAATACGCCTCTCATAGGAAACTTATTCCCTCCTTTCTGTAGCGGCTTTTCATTCGAAAAAGTGTCCGAAGGCAAAATCACTGAACAGAGACAGAACAATGGATGGAGAAGTGAAGCACCCGAGAGAAAGCTGTTATCAGACCGAATGATGTCCTGGATGTGGTACAGAAAACAAATAAGTCTCATTTTATCAGAAGTGTCTGTAAGACACATCAACTCTACATACATTCAGGTCATTAATAAATAAGTAATACCTCATTGCTATCTACAGGATTAATTGTGAAGTCTGGTAACAAATACATTCAGAAAATTATACTTAGTTATGAAACATGATGACTTTTTTAAAGGGTTAGTTTGAGAATAATTTTCATTGTTTGAAGCCTAGTTGACTTCCTGTGTAGCTGCCAGGGATCCAGATCTCGGGGGGACGTCCCCCCAGTTAATTAGGGACCCTGATTTAACTAATGATTTAAGGAAGTAAAACACTGATTTTGGTTTCTGAAACAATTTATTTCAAACATCTTTTATTTTTCAAAAATCTACCACTTCGGTTTCCTCTGTGCACACTTCTGTCCAAAAACAAACTGGAACCTGAGCTGCCTCAGTTGTGTGCAATCACAAACGATACAGTTATGAGGTCCAGGACTTACTGGACAAATCCAAAAACCTGAGTTTTATGAAAAAGTTTCAATGAAATTCCCTTTGGAGTTTGCCAAAAGGTATGTTGGAGATTTTCTCCAAAAGGAAAGGGTTCTCTAATATTTTTGGTCTTAATACAGTGCACTGTGTTTAACAGAAACCAATACTGCTCATCAAACTGAGGACATTATCATCACGGCCTGAAGCATGGTGGTGGCAGCATCATGCTGAGATCTATATTTGGTCTCTTGGTTGTTTTACAGACTAATACTCTTCTAACCTGTTCACTGACTTTTGTTGGACCACACCTTCAGGGTACAAACAGCTAAAATGAACATGAAAATGGTCTGAAGATATATCTTGATTCTTTTAATCCATCTTAATGCAGTGTTACCGACTCCGGAAAAAAGGTGTAACTGAAGTATGAAATATTGACATACCATAAAAAAGAAAACATTTGCTCAAGAATTATAGTACATTTAACTATATGCTCTTCAGAGGGAACAGACTGTAGAGTAGGAAAACTGATATTTTCCCCTTTAAAGTTCAGGTTCAAGAGGTCACACTGGCTCCTTTCACTGCCACGTCCTCTGTGAATTACGGTCAAGGTTTTGGGTTTCCAGTGTGGCGGCCATCTTGGGACCTTTTGACCCGAGACTCCAGGCTGAACGCTGGAGCACAAAGCCTGGGGTTCATGTTAATGAAGTGTCTGACAGACATGGGAGGAGTGGCGACGTTTTTCTGCGTGGTTCTGATGCTGATTTCGGTTTTGGGGAAAACTGATAAGCGTAATGAGTGAGCTGAAAAAGCTTTGAGCAGCCCTTGAGATGTCTTCAGAAGACTGTAATGTTCTGCACGTATCTCTAAATAACATTAATGTTTTCCAGATATCACTAAACACACTCATATGTATAACAGTTTGCTTCCTAGAATCTCCAAAATGTTTTCAATCTCAAAACCTTCTCGCATGTCTCGAAATGACCCCGAAGGTCATCAGAAGGCTCAAAACTCCAAACATCTCCAAAGTTCTCCCTATATCCTCAGACATTACTGTATAAGACAGCTCCAAGGTTCTTCAAGTTATCCAAACATCTTTACACAAAAAAGGTAAAATTCTTCTTATAGGGATATCTAGACAATATCTTCAAAAAACATAAAAGTTCTTCACGTATCTCAAATCATACTGAAATATCTTTGAAAAGTTCTTGAAATACCTTCTTTTTCAGACATCTCAAAACAGGGAGATCCATAGCTTCTTGGATTCTCTGAGAACGACTGAAAATATTCGAAGATTAAATATTAAATAATGTTTTACAGCTACTGAAGTGCTCTATTGTGACTATCAATTGTAATACAAAGTTAAACTATTCACGTTCCTAACTTGTTTTAAAGCAAAATTGTTCTGTAAAACAGATTAAAAAAATATTTGAACTAAATACAGGGGGAAATGATGAAAATAGTATCTTTACAAAAATGTTTTTTTATTATAATGGCTGTATAATGATGATTAAAAAATAACTATTTACAAAAAAATTTGTTGCTGAAATTGGTTAATATTTATGATTTAAAAAAAAAATACAGAAAAGGCTTGGCTTTATTTTGTAAAATGTCCAAGGGATTATTTTATTTTTAAAATGAACTATCTTTAAAAAAGTTTTATTCTCAAAATAGATGGATAATTATGATTTCAGTATTAATTATCAGAATTATTATTTTAGCAGTAGAAATATGCAGTATGAGCTTCAGTATTTTTGCCAGGGACATTCTGTGATCTACATCCCTGTGTTTGTTCGTTAGTTTCAGCCACTGAAGTGCTCCGTAAACCCTTTGAATAAACTCTTCTTTGCTCTTTGTGTCTCGAACAAAAGCCTTTACTGAAGCTGTGATCTTGTCTCTTGTGAAGAGAGGGCATATTGTCTCCACCGCCTTCATCTCCATCCATCTTCAATCAATGAGTCTTTAATAGTGCCTCCAGGTGCCCTGGACAAGTCGCAGTTTGATCTGCGGATCATTAGGCTTTGTGAGGCTCTTGTACCTCCCATTCTGGATGTTGTTAGAACATGGAGCAAAATCCATATTTCGTTTTTAAGATGGCAGAAACGGCCATCCTTTTCATCCTGTCACTTCCTTTTGTTTCTTTTGTCTGTCTACTTTTCTGTCTCTCTGTTCATTAGAGGAGGCCAACGAGGCAATATGACACCACGTGAAAAGGGTCATTTCGCTGTAAAGAACTGACAATGGATAGGAAAGAAGATACAATAAGAGTAGAGGAGAAATCCAGTTCCTTCTCAAAATAAGAAAACACTCACCCTTCAGTTCAGAAAATCCATTACAAAAAGTTAAAAAGTGACATATTTCGACACTCTTAACTTCTTCTGGCATTATCAAAATAGACATTTCTGATCTAAAACTAATTCGGTTACACACTTATTTCCCGACTGTCAGGATGGTTTCTTTGGAGCTCGTTATATACTGAAGTACCAGAAAAGTACCAGAATGGTACAGGAGCCTTGGCAAAATCCACAGCAACACCATCTATTCACGTCATTGTTTGTGTCCGCCAGTACGTCTATAAAGTGATAGACATCTATGGAAGCTTCTAGAGCTGTTTCTGCTGTGAGAATGGCCAGTTATCACAATTTTGTGATGTTCAACATGGTTTAATAGTTGGAGCTCGTGAGATGTGTCATAGCATTTCAGAGGTAGAAGCAAAGTTTGGATTTTCACCTATGAGCATTTCAAGGGTGAAAGGTGACTACAAGAATTTTGGCAAAATCTCAAACTTACTATACCAACTGCTATACCAGTTTTTCTCTATACCTCAATGTACTTTTGATCTGTTTGCAGTTACATTTAATGTTGTGTAACATCCACGAGACACATTCACTCCTGTTGTCACGTTGCATTATAGCAGTTCTCAATGTTCTTTCCCTCATCAGCCTCATTTGTGTATCTGAGAGGCACTGAACGTCCTCTTACTGACTGTTACAAAGCACTGACACTGGAGACTCCTTCCAAAAAATGTTAAACAAGCATCTCCTTACAAATAACAATTAAATAACAGCAGCATTTTAAAATATGCTACGTATTAGCCTTAGATTATGAGTGTCAACTGTGCGTGGAAGTTGTTGCTATAGAAACAATAAAGCGTTAGAATGAGTTCATTGATATAAACCTGTGATTTGCAGCTGCATTGCTGTCCGAGCTGCTGTAGAAAAGGACAGAAAACCTTCAGAGCAGAAGAACGAGAATCCCGAATTCATTTACTGAAGTTGTGTTAGTCATCAGACTAAATCTAGACTAAAGTGAAGAACAAGCAAATGATGTATTTTTGACAGCAGTGCCAGGCATGCTGCCAGCCACATGGGCCTCCAACCTTCCTCTAATGGGTCACCACCAGCCGGCTGTGTTTAGCATTAAGAGGCCTTCCTCTTTTCCCCCTCCATCTCTTTCAGCTTTTCAGGAGCACACACAGCCCACCGGACGCCTTTTCTCCCGCTCGGAGTGAAGCGACACAGATCTGCTCCTTGGCCTCCTGCTAGATCAAAGCGTCTCTTTTCTCTGTCTCTGTTCGTGTCTGTCTTTATTCTTTTTTTCTCCTTCAGGAGCTCTTGCTCAATTTGTACTTCCTAGTCATTTGGGCCGTTACACAAGCCCTGAAACACCCCTGAGAAAAAGCAGTAAAGCAAGTCGTGATTAGTGAGCGCTCTTCACAGTCTCCCTCAGATAAAGACGGACCCCTGCATCGACCCCCCCTTCCACACCCACTTTTTGTGCCCGCTTTCGTCCATAAATCCGCCTTTTCCTTGTCCTCCATTTTTGAGGGTGATCTGTTGGGCGCTGCTTAAAGGTCCACTCCCCCTGTGGGCTCTCTCAATCGCCTGGCCCTTTCAGGAAACACTTATCTTTGTAAAAGTTATTTCTTTGATGGATTTTCCCTTCCTCTTTTGGTCGTTACTCTTCCCTCGGTGCTTCACTTACACTCTCTCTTACTTTCTTTTCTTCCATTCTTTCTTTGCTCAAGGTTTCTCATTAGCTTATTCTCAGGAAGCTTTTCATCCCCTCAATGCAGCATGTGGATGGTACAGTGGACCGTGCCGTGCTAATCGACACCTCCTACCTTTTTATTCACAATCTCATCACCAAGCAACTCAGTTTACTACCTATTACCTTCCTGGGGGCTAGTAATGGATCAGCATTTGTTCTTGTTCCGAAGACTTTCTTGTGGTGGAAAAATAAAAATTATACTTTTACATTTATCTCTGGCTGTTACAAGAACCGTGGAACTGGAGACTTCTTCTGTAAATGGCAAATAGTTATCTGTAATTTCTCCTTACAGAAAACTTCACCATAAGAATGATTATAAATCAGTTTATTATTAGTGTTAGAGTAGGTGGAGCCATGGTAATGACGGCTGCACTACTACCACAGCAGCTCGTATAGAAAATCAGCTATTTCTTTTCAGCAGCGCTGTCATATAATGTGTTTTACGTTCTTCTCAATCTCCAGATTTCAGGTTCAGGTTCTTGTGATCATCTAGCATCAGAGACGTGACAGTTTATATACACGATATAGTCAGGAGATGTGTTACGCATAGAATTGGGGTCGGGCTTGTTATTACTTTGTGGTATCAAAGTGAGACACCATTTCGCTGTCAAGAAAAATAGACCAGCCGCCAATTTGCGAACGCAGTCTCATGGGGCAGGATGAAAGGATCGGGTTGGACTGAAATGAAGGCGAGAGAGATGAAGCGAGAGAAGCACGGCGAGCTGAATGTACAGCAGATTTGTTCTGACAAGAAAAAAAGTGTCTAATAATGATATCCCATAACAGCCTAATAACAGTATCCAGTTAGCTTTTTTACGGCATGCTCTCTGTTTGTTTTCACTGGAAAAACGTGACAATCTGTGAATCTGCAAAAGAACAAACATGCCGATGAATTTTAAACTAAAATAAATGTTAAATAAATGATGGGCTTAGTAGAAAACACTTATAAGATTGTAACAAGCTTGAACATATCATATAAACATAATCATGTTATATTTTCTATATTTGAGACATTTACTCTTGCTAAGATAGATACAGTTCTGTTGGAAATAATGTGTAGAAGGAAAATTGTTTTAAAATGTTGACTTTTTAATTTTTATTATTATTAGTTAGGCAATTTTGTAATAATAATAATAATAATAATAATAATAATAGTAGTAGTAGTAATAATAATAGTAGTAGTAGTAGTAGTAGTAGTAGTAGTAGTAGTAATAATAATAATAGTAATAATAATAATAATAATAATAATAATAATAATAATAATAATAATAATAAAAGTAGTAGTACTAGTAGTAGTAATATAATAATAATAGTAATAATAATAATAATAATAATAAAAGTAGTAGTAGTAGTAGTAATAATAATAATAATAAAAGTAGTAATAATAATAATAATAGTAGTAGTAATAATAATAATAATGAACAAACAAACAAACAAATAAATAAATAATAGTTACTTGATAACAACAGATTTTAAAAACATGTTATTTAACAAAGAACAACATACAGTAATCATTGATATGGGGACATTTTCTGAAACAAGATGTTTATTTAACGTTCATGGAAGGAGTCTCCAGTGTCAGCGCTTTGTAACAGACAGTAAGTCTTCAGGACAGACGTGTTTATATTTACGTTCAAGCTGCATTTTTAACTACAAGAGAGAGGAAAGGTGAGGGAGACCAGGAACTAACTTGCTGTGTGGATGTTCCACAATATTAAATGTAAAGAAAATACATTTACATTTATGGCATTTAGCAGACGATCTTATCCAGAGCGACTTACAAAAGTGCTTGGTCATAAACTTGGAATATCCAAAGCTAAATCTGGTAGAGCTGAATTCAGGCTTCTTTGAGCTATGATAATGCTAGAAGTAGTCATACACTACCTAATAAAATTAAATAAATAGTATTTAATGTCAAAATGTCGTTCTTTAATTAATAAAAATTCTAATCGTCGGCAAAAATGCTGTGACCCTTCAGGTCTGTGATTGGCTGTTATCGGAAAATAATAATCGTCAGGGTGGTAACAGTAAATCCACTTTATCACACAATCCCATCGTTGTTTTTTTTATTCTACTGCAGTAGACAGCTGGAATTGTTTCTGTGACTGCCGCCTTAAAAATAGGACTTTTATATTAATGTGATATCAGGAAAAATGGTGCTCTTTGTTCATCTTCATATTACATTTTATCTTGTTTTCCTTTGTCATATATTCTCTCTGTCTCTCTCTCTCTCTCTCTCTCTCTCTCTGTCTCTCTCTCTCTCTCTCTCGGACATTTTAATCATGGATAAATTGGGACTGTGTTGGTTGACATGATCTGAAGAAGCGAAGGAACAGTGGCTGTCACTCACAGCTGTCTGACTCGTTCCCCTCCGTATAAGACGTTTCATTTCAAACGTTGGACACTCAGTCCACTGGGATGAAGCTGTATTGCTAAGTTTTTAGTATTTTATTAAAAACACAACACCTCCAGTAACACACAGTAACAGTAGGAATATGTTAAGGTAATGTTTTTGTCACGTACAGATGAGGAATGTGGGCTGTTGAGTACAGAGCAGCCCTGAAGAGGTCTTGTGTGGGCCACATGAGGATTCTTTAGGGAAGGTGGTAAGTAATGAATTCAGCCTCAGTCCGGATGTCTCCGGACCACCCCAGCCTTTCTCAAGCAAATAAATGAAAAGGGGCCACAGGTCCATCAGGCCTGGTGTGACGGTGTGGGATTTAGCGCTCGCTGGGGGGAATTCCTCAGTAATGGAGGTTTAAAGGGGAGAGTAGTGAGGTCAAAGGCAAGGTCACGGGTCACACCGAGGCGGAACAACTTTTCCATTACTGAGAGTCACAGCTTTTTATTTCTGAGTGTGTGTGTGTGTGTGTCTGCACTCACTCTATGCTCAGTGTAAAATGTGAAATTTTTCCTGCTGTTTACTCTAACCTTTACTCTTGTGTGTGTGTGTGTGTGTGTGTGTGTGTGTGTGTGTGTGTGTGTGTGTGTAAGAGAGAGAGAGTCTGTGTTTAAATGCATACCAATAACATGATTATTATCTGATTTCAGCAGATTATTCATATAGTCATGCGAACAGTGTGTTCTACAAGATCTTAAACACTGTGTTGAAAAGGTATTAGATTTAACACATAAACAAAGAAACAAACAAATGAGAGTGGATTTATTACTACCTTGAGATGATAGTTAAAATACACCCTGTGTACATAAGTGCACCACAAAGCCAGTTCATTTTTGCCCGATCTCACAAAAAGTAATACATGCATCCACACTAATGGATTCTTCCTTGACCCACTCTACATCCTTCCAAGTGTCATGACAAACCCTATAGATTTTCCATAATCCTGCTGACAGGCAAACCAACCAACCAAAACAAACTAAAAACATAACCTTCTTGTCAGAGGTAAGAAAGGTCCTCCGTCATTTAGTAACATTGCGTTTTCTCATCTCATTCAGTTTCTTCTTACTCATGTGTGAAAAACGCCAACGACTTACATAAATTAATTCCAAAGTGTGTTCACAGCACAACTCTGATTTACATGCAGACATGCCCACAAAGTACCTCCATAAAGCTCAAAAAGGCCTGAAAATGAAAAATACAGGGTGAGTCAGAGAAACCTGACGATTTTCATGTGCTTATTTCTCAGACGCTGGTTTGATCAGAGTAGTGACTGGTGAGGAAACAGTAGCTCATCTGATACCGTTTTAATCAACATGGAACAGTGAGCAGCACAACATTGCGCATTCATTGTTGAAACGTTTTTAAAAAATGGCGACTCTGTGATTGCTGTGCAACAGCTCTTTCACATTGACGACTGGTCATTTTTTTCTGGATAAAAAGCACTATAATGTTTACATTTCTCAACTGATTTCACTGAGTCCTCTTTTATATTCAAGGGTTTATGATCTACGTGAAGTTCAGAAAAGTTTTCGTCCAGTTACTTTGAAGCTCAATAGGCTATAATCGCTGCTAGATATTCACGGAGTGTGTTTAGGCTTACATGAACTGAATTACTTACATTCAAAGTACATCATTGTTATAAGTCATTGAAAATGTTTTTTATACCTATGACATCCCTGTTGTACTGATCCAGGTTGTAAAAGCACAACGTTTTTAAGCATGCACTTGGTTTTTGTTACATTGGGATCAAAATTAAAGTTTATCCACTCAGCTGCTCTGTCCTATGAGGCTGGTGCAGTGATATATGTTGGTAAGATGCCATACATATTCTAAACAGAGTGATTAATCCTATTTTTTTTCTGACATAGGAAGCATGTAAAGAACTAACTGGGTTTTGTGGGTTGGTTGCTACTCCAGAGACCCAACTGTATATGCACACAACCTTAAAAAGTGAATTTTTCATAATGTCTCACTTTTAAGTCCCTCATGTAAACACAAAGTGTCCTGTTATGTTATGTAAAATCATTAATTGAAATATTCTCTCCAATATGAAGTGGCTTAACTCCTCAGGAGTGTCTTTGGTCCAGTTCTTGAAGTAGCCTGCTGTCACCATGCCCCACTACACTTAACAGCTTCTTTATGGCATCCAGTGCAGTTAAATCCACTTTATGGGGCAGGGGCTGTCCACCAATAAAATGCAGCCTCTTCCTGTCCTCCCCTTTTGCGCTGGATATGTTTTGTAGCAACTAGAAGATTGTTGTAGACAGTAAAAAGAGAGGAACATAAAAAAAACTGCAGATAACATGAAGTTTGAGCGGTAGAAGCTCAAGTGTTGAATATGAAACTTTGTAGTATATGGCAGAAAGATGTTCATTTTACATTGTTGCTCATTTCAGGTCTTAAAGTCAGTTTAGGGTGAAGGGTAAATACGGTAGAGAGTAAAGAGTGTACCATATGGTGCATATACTGTAATGGTCAGGTTTTGAGATGCTGGGGTCCAGGGTGGATGTTCTTAGTACAGAGAAGTGGATGTACAAGGGTTTGATTTGTGAATTGATCTGATGTCTACAGTTGTTTCACACATGCCATTTTATTTCTCAATTGCTAGTGCACATTGTACATCTGACCCTATGGGGTGCAATTCCCCTCTTTTATAATCCTCTTTAAAAAAAGACACTAAAGCCAGTCACAGTCTGGCTTAAAACAGCTAAAAACTAGAACTAGAGATACTAGAGTGTGCAGACCTCCACCAAGGCCAATAAGTAAGTCTTTTTTAACAAACACAGTTAATTTTTGCCTGATCTTATATAAATAATATGTGCATCCACACTGTGACTTGGATTTGCTCCAAAATGTAATGGCGTCTTTATTGGCCTACGCTACACACTTCCACCAAGTTTCATGACAATCGGCCCTGTAGTTTTCCTACAATCCTGCAAACCAATAAACAAACCAATGTTTTGCACTAAAACATAACCTCCTTGGTGGAGGTAAAAAGTAATTTTTTTCAGTGAACAATTTTGTGATGTTAAACACTGTTTTACCTCCAGCCCAATCAGGTCAAACATTTTGGGACAAGTAAGAAAAACCAATTTTGACTTTTATTAGTTGATTGAGTTTGAGGAGATTCATTTCCACTATTCCAGTGTTGCAATATGACAAAAAAACCCAAGCAGCTTAAATTCTAATGATTTTCTGCTTCCAAAACTAATCTAATCCAGGGAGTAAGATGGGATAGATAGTTAGCTGATACTAGCTAGGACTGGTAAGAATGTTGTCTTGGTTGTCATGGTGCACGTTGCATGAGCCACACATCAGCGATTTTTCACATCAGTGATCAAGTGTGACTGTATTCCATTCATTCAGAGTCGGGTCGATTCTGTATTGATTCTGGGTTGATACAGTATTTGAATGTGAAGTAGATTTTAATGGTTGGATTGATGGATTTAGGATTGGTTCATAAGGGTTTATTTTGTGGTTTAATTGGTTTGGTAGTTGTAGAGTACATTTTTATGGGTTTGGCTATAAATAAATCTTTGGGATAAAGGTTGCATGCTTGATGGGTTTGTGTGATTGGGTGTAGTGTATTGTGAATGGTTTGGTTGGTGGATGATAGTGAGTTTTTAGGGATAAGGTGATGGCTACAGGATGGAATTTTAGCTTTGGGTTGGTGGATGTTGGCTGAATATCTAAGGGCTTTGTCCATGGATGCAAGATGGACATGTAGGGTTGGTTATGACCAAGATGGACATGTAGGGTTGGTTATAACCAAGATGGACGTGTAGGGTTGGTTATGACCAAGATGGACGTGTAGGGTTGCTTATGACCAAGATGGAAGTGTAGGGTTGGTTATGACCAAGATGGACGTGTAGGGCAGGTTCTGTGGCTATAACCTGGATTTCTCAAGGTTTGGGTTATGGCTGTATGGTCTTTGTGCAAGGCATTAATTTGTTGGTGCAGGGTGGATTTTAGGGTTACGATGATGTAGCTTGGTTTGATGTTTGTGTGGAGATATGTTGCATGTTCTCTCTGTGGGTTTTTTCTAGGGATTTCCTCCAGTGACTAAAATTTACCATAGGTGTGAATGTGTAAATATAGATGCATGGCATCCTATCCACAGTGTATTCCTGCCTCACACCCAGGGTTCCTAGGATCAGTTCTGGGTCCACCATAACCTTGCCCAGGATGAAGCACATACTTACTAAGCAGTGAATGAATGAATGGTTGGATAATGGTTATTGAAGATTAACCTGGTGAAAATTAGATGAACAACACTGTGGACATTAAACTGATTAAATAAAATGTTGCAAAATGCAAAAACAGTGACAATTAATGCTAGTCCTACACTAGAGGACAATTTGGCTGATATCTGGCCCCAATTGCCCTTCCTGAAAATCACAGGGGCATACCCCAATTCGAAGTTGACCTGACACAATTATCTGCCCAACCTTACAATTGATGTACAAATAATACCTACGTATAAATAGAAGTAACGCTAGCTTCCAGTGGTAGCTCATTGGTCAAGACACTGGACTACTGATTGGAAGGTCATGAGCTCAAATCGCAGCACCACCAAGCTGCCACTGTTGGGCACTTGCGCAAGGCCTTTAACCCTTAACTGCTCAGTTGTATAAATAAGATAAATGTACATCGTTCTGGATAAAGGCGTCCGCCAAATGCCGTAAATGTAAATGTTGTAGCAGTAGATTGCACTAGCCTGTTTGTGACTAACAATAAAACTTTATTTCCAGCTTATGCTGCAAACTCAGCCATCACTTTTTTAGCGCAGGACATATACAAGTGCAACCATCTGATGATGGTCCACCGCCACGTTTGTTTTGCTCCGAAGTCACGTTTTATAACGTGAGTTTCTGTGAGATCCCATGTCTCTGAAATGGCCACTCTGAAATCGTCTAGTGTAAATGTCATGTGTGTGGTCCTGGGGCTTGACTGAATTATCTGGTGTGTGTGTGATCTTAGTGCCGATTTTGAAAAACGGTTGACTGTATTGTTATTTTCAATTCAATTTAATTCAATTCAGTTTTATTTCTAAAGTGCTTTTAACAATGGACATTGTCCCAAAGCAGCTTTACAAAGACAAAAAATCCAGACATAATTTATAGGATTCATCCCTTACTGTTATCCCAAATGAACAAGCCGATGGCGACGGTGGCGAGGAAAAACTCCCTGAGAAGTTAAGAGGAAGAAACCTTGAGAGGAACCAGACTCAAAAGGGAACCCATCCTCATTT
>JAOVVH010000043.1:2325548-2339201 GCA_028566435.1 Scorpiodoras heckelii
GTCTCTCTACTGTGCCCAGTGTGTGTGTGTGTGTGTGTGTGTGTGTGTGTGTGTGTGTGTGTGTGCCCTATGATGGATTAGGGTTGATCCTGCCTTGCACCCTATACTGCCAGTTAGGCACCAGCTCTCCTGTGACCCTGGGGACAGGAATAAGCGGTTAAGATAACGAATGAATGAATGAATATCATTTGGACCAGCAAAACGTAGGTAGCGAACATGTAGTTAGTAAGTAATTGGAAGTAATCAAAAACAAGACAAACATATAATAACGGATATGTTAGTAAAAATCTAGCGCAAGTAAAATTAAAACAAAAAAGAGCAATTGATTTGAAAAAAATCTGATTAATTCATTTAAAAATATTTACGTAGACAAGCTAGCTAGCATATAGATGTGTGTTATTCTGTGAAAGTGAACAATGGAAAGGCACAGGAGAGATGGAAATGACACAAAATTGTTGAGAATATCAACATTTTCCTCAGATATGTTTGTAAAAATGTTGTCTGACTAAATTATAAATAAATAACAGATACATATGAGGCAGTTTTGTGTGTAATATATGTGACTTATGATCCTCCTCTTTGTCTTTCTCTCTCTCTCTGTCTCTCTCTCTCTCTGTCTATCTCTTTCACTCTCTTTCTCTTTCTCTTTCTGCAGGTTAATGGTCTGTAAGAATGCTCAGGCTACTCCTCAGGTGGGACGTGATGCGACGGTCCCTACACCAGCTGTGGTTCTGGAGTCTTCCACGTCTTCGCAGGGAGCTCTGGCCCTCAACGGGCCGCACACATCCAGCATCGACAGTAACGGTGTGAAGTGCATCGGCGTCTCTAGTGAGAGGGAAAGACTCGTCTCAGGTCCATCTGATGCCGCGCACATGGTAAGAGACGGATGCTCTTCAGTTTATGAGCACTGAGAGCCCATCTTTGTAGCAATAGCAAGGATAACACTGGATAGCAGGGTTAGCAATTAGCACTATGCAGTATGAAAAGGAAACCTGAGAGTTTATTTTACGTTTACCTTATCAACAGAACTCGATACTCATTTATTTTTGTTTATGTTGTGTTGCAAAGAATCTTTCAACATCTTTTCTTCAGTATGTTTTAACAGTGTTATATTTAGCATCAAACGTCTCAGGCTGTAGACGAGTTAGGGATCGTCATCAAATGGCCTAAATGATGGAAAATGAATTAAATGTATTCAAGATGTCTTACAGTTTACTTTGAAAAGAATGTTTTTAAAACACTTAATATATTGTCATGCAAAAACCTTGTATCTCCAAAATGGCACATTTGTAGGAGCAAGAAGAAACCTTTTTAACTTTTAATGAAAGTCTGTGTAAAAAGATTTCTATTGCTCCGTTCATTATGAAATTTTGACACGATATCAGTTGTCAGTTTGATAACAGGGCGTTGTCAAAAAATGGAGATGAAAAATGGAGATACAAGGTTTTAGCATGACGGTGATGATATTTTAAGAAATCAAGGCCATTTTGAAATGTCTATTTTATTTACATAAATGTTGAATAAACATCTCCATACAGAAAATATAATTATTTTTACCCATGTATGTGCTATATTGCCAAAAGTCCCTGTTACTATAGAAACAATAACCTATTAGAACAAGAGCGTTAATATGAACCTGTGATTTTCTTTTTGAAGTACTGATCTAAGCGTCACCTCCCTACTGATGAACTGATTTGTTGTTTTTCAGATGGAAAACTTGCTGGTCTCCTGTTCGCTAAACGAAACTCAGATGTCCGCACTTCCTCTGGATGATTTCAGCCTGATGGATGAACACCAGGTACCTTATCCTACCGAAGTCCAGGCGGATGAAGAATAAACATGAGCTGATGTCGTAAAAATCCACTCAGTAAATTCCTCTCCCTCTCAGGTCAACCCGAAAAATTTCCTATTTTCATTTTTTTTTTGTTTTTTTTTTTATTTTAATTTTGCATAGAGTTTATTAGTTAAATACACACATTTACAGGGAATTTGTTGGACTCTATAACTGGGAGAGCGTTTAAAAAAAAGAGGTGTAATTCTGCCACTGACTGATTTCATCATTGGAAGGGGAATAAAGTGAGATTTTTTTTTAGACCAGCAGCACAAAGACACACTTCTTTTTTTTTTTTTTTATTCATTTATTTTTGTGAAATGAAGAGTCCTGCTGCCTGCTCTCGCCTGCCAATAATTTCACAACCCCATCCAGTGACGTCTTCAGCCTTTTCTCCAGGGATTTTAAACTACTCCTATTATCTCAGGATGTTTTTTCTTCCACGATATCAATATATTTTTCTTTTAATGTCCTCCGAGTTTAAAATCATGTTGACCCCCACCAAAAGCTCCTTCCCCCCACCAAATCCTGGGATTTACAACAGGAACCTACCTCAGCCGGAATGAATGTGTTGTAGGAAGCATTATATTTGTTGTTTTTTTCATTTCTGCGTCTGTTCTGGGTGTTCGGTGTCTTTGCATGTCGAGCTTTCGGTCAGAAAACAAGAAGAAAACGAAGAAATCAAGAAGAAAACAAGAAGAACGGGTGCTGCCCTACCTCAAACACCAAGAACCACCGTTCATCTACTCTCGTTTAAGGGAAAACGAGGAAAAATGTCCAACATATAGCACTTCGAAATGTTGAAGTCGATGTTCTACCTCAAGATGACAACACTGTTGTTGTCGTTGTGCTTTGTTTTTCATAATGAAACGTATTTTTTTTTTGCTTGATTTGTTTGTTTATTTCCTTTTTTTTCGGTGTATGTGTGCCTCATTCATCGTTATAAAATTCTGCCATTTTTTTACGTTGTGTAGTGTTTCTATGTATCTTTTGTACTTTTTTATTTTTTAAAATCATACCGTGTAGTTAGATTTAAAGACTGTTAGAGATGCGTTGCACTTCTACTAATAATTTCAGGATCAGCCTTTATTCCATTCAACGTCTTTTATGACCAGAAGATCAGATACTGTATATCAGACACAAACACTATGTATGTACAAACATCCGTCTGGTGGACGTCTGTAATTGTATTGTCTGACAATGAGAATAGTGGGAAGCAAATAATAATAATATATGTGTAGATATATAGATTCGATAGATACGGGAGTCAAGCACAGATTTATGACGGTGGGAATATAGCGCCGGCGATACGGCAGGATGTCGGGAGTATGATTTCAGAACGGTGTGCGCCGTTCTTCAGTGTCACTGTGTGATCATTTCTTCAGGAATAAATACATAAATAAATCCATTCAGCCTGGCCTGTCAGAGCAGACAGGAAGTGACAGCGTGACATATCCATCAACTGCCAAGCAAACTCATCCCCCAAACCATACCATAGAATGAACAGAGCTACATTAGACACTTTTCACACACGCTAATACATGCTAATTCAGGCGTATTTTTGAAGAAATGGACATCCTAAGGATGTGTTCATGCTTTCAGCCTTAACACAGATATTATTTATATGTTATACAGTACATTCACATGTTTTCTGACCAAGGGGGACATGCAACTAAAACGTGCAACCAACAAGTTTAGCAAGGATTGGCAGAATGTATCTGCTATATATCATTGTTCATGTTTCTGAAACAATGTTCCAGTGAAGATTTTTACGTTTGTTTTTGTTGAAGGTTTGCAAACCAGGCGCCATGACAAGTTCTGGGATTTTTAACCAGCGTTTATAATACCAAAAGTATTTTATAAAAACAAAATAAATTAGTGAAAGAGTTGTATGGTGGTCTGGGAAAACCCTTTAGGAAGAATTCTGGAAAACGTGGAATGCCAAAAGTGACAAAAACAGAATTTTGACGAAAAGTTGTCCAAAAAAAATTTTTAATGCTAAGAATTTATTTTGACGTCTCTACTTTAAGTGTTTTCTTCTAATTTGTACTACAGCAATTTTGCAATGACTACAGTATTTTAATAACTGAAGAACATCATATAAAATCAAAATATATAATGTACTATAGTTCATTTAATGTTTATTGGAACAAGGTGGTTCCTGTTATCACTAGCAGCTTATTGTTATTCCCTCACCTCAAGTTTTCTTTTTTTTTTTCTTTTTTAAAAGCATAGCTTATGTTACTGAGAAACCAGAAAGTGTAAACTTCACTTACAAGGTTACACTTTTTAAACTCCAAAGTGAAAATGTTAATACAAAAAAAAGTTACAGTTTTGACCAAAAATTTCTGTCAGTAAAACGGTTTCACAGCCCTACTTATTAATATACACTGAAGTACCAGAAAAACTGGTACACCAGTTAATCCTTGGTAGGTCCCCCATGTGATCTTGGAGGGAACGTTGCACAGTCCTCACGCTGATGTTTGTTGAGGTCCCAGCATTGAATCCCGATGTTACTTGAGGCAGTGTTACACGTCTATCACGTGAAATGATTCTCGCCAGCCGACGCAGGTCACGTTCACGTTCACCCAGAGTCTTTTTACAGCCACACTGCTGTCATACATTTGAGGTTTTGCCCGGAATTCTTGTAGTCACGGTTCACTCTTGAAATGATCATATGTCAAAATCCAAACTACCTCCGAAATCCTATGATCCATCTCAATAGCTCTAACTATTAACCCATGTTGAAAATCACAACATCATGATAATTTTCCATTCTCACGGCGGAAACTCCCGTAGCTTCCTTAGATGTCTATCGCTTTATATACACACTGCCAGATACAACCAATGGCATGCACAGGTGTCGTGCTATGGATTTTGCATAGGCTTTTCTTGTACTTCAGTGTATTTTACCAAAAAAGACATAAGTAAATGTTTTTCTTGAGGATGTTTTCAATCCTTGCTTCAGGTAAAAATCATATTGTGTTGGAGGCAGTAAAATGTCTTAACTGTCATTTTCTCACGCAGTCCCTGTCATGCTTTGATCACGTATTTAGAGAGCAGTGTGCCACAGTGAAACAGGCATCATTTTAATCAGTTCAGTTTGACATCATACCAGCTGCTAAAACGTCTGTGATGCTCCTGCTTCAGAACGAAATCTTTTTTTCACAAGACTTTAAAACGCTAAAACGTTTCTTCTGATTGAGACAAAAGAAAAATATTTTAGTTAAAGTGCCTAGATTTCATAAGGGTTTTCCTGGACCATCGTACATATCATTTTAAAGCCCATCCAGTTTACTCTTTCCTGTTTGTTTTAGAGGTAAGCATGGATCACTGCTACTACACCATGACCGTGACTCCACTGTATGACACGTCGCTACTCCAGATTACCAGTTCAGTGATATTTACTTCTCAATTATTTTAAGAAATTTTCCCTGTTCTGGTGCTACTCTGGCTCCCTCAGGATTTTTGGCTGTCTCTAGAAAAAATAAAATAAAACCAGGACCAAAAATACTGTTTCTCACTGCAATGTGAATGTTATAGTTCCTGTGTTTTGCCTGTATTCATCAGAATAGACTGTAGTAACACTGTATAGCAAATTAAGGAGGCAGGCTGTTGCCTATAGAAATACAGTCAGTTTTAGTGCCAGATGTTTTTGGTAGTTTGTACAGTTTCTGATCTAAAATGTATTACACAGAGCTAGTTACATCATAGTTATTATTTTCCAGACTGGACCTTAGTGTGAAGAAGTCACCACTTTTCCAACAGACAATGTGGTTTAGTAACAAATCCAGCATCCCACATTTTGTCATCATTTCCATTGCTGAGTGAGCCGAGTCGTAATCGGTTGCCTTTCTCGCCAGGGTACGAAATGTCCCAACCCTGGACGTGTGAGTGGAGCTAATAATAATGCTGGACACTAATTGGTTGAATGCAGTCACCACAGAATTATCTTTTTGACAAGGAATGAAATGAAAGGTGTTTTTAATGCTGTTCGTGGTCAACAAAGGGATTAACAAGGAACTAGACACTGATGTTTTTGTACAATTTGAACTGTTTTAGTGAAACAGCAATCTTTAATGACAGTCACGACCAACCTTGAATGAAATACTGCTGGTAAAAATTTCAGTTCACTGAAGGATGCAGGCCGCGTGAAAGACGCATTAGTTTGTTCGGTCTGTCTTAATGCTGACTTTATTGAGGTGAACTTTGACTTGTGTAATGTTGGCACCACTGCTATATAATGTTTTGGGTTCATTTTTAGTTATTTACCCACAGCAAAGTATTGGCACCCTTGGCATCATTTCAGCAATCACCGTCATTAAAACGAGCTCATTGTGTCTCATGATAAATACTTTCTCTTGTCAGGAAGACGTTGTTAAATACTGGTAATATTTCGCGAATCATCCACATCGCTAGTCTCATTTCTGCAATCTCTAGGGAATCAGAGGCAAGACGACGGATAGCGATCCATGCCGTGCCACTCTGCGTGGTGAAAAAGTGATCTGTGAGCTTTTCACTAGGGCACCTTGAAAATAATCTTGCAAAGAATCTTGCTAAATTGCATGTTTTGCGTTATCAGGGATGAATCAGGGAGTTGGTCTGAGCCACACACGTGCTGAGTGAGCCAGTAAGATCTTTGAACTGTAGGAATTTTACTACCCGCTGTCACATCAAAGTATTTTTACAGCTGGGGTGAGCGATATTGCAAAAATATCATATCACTATACTTGCTGGCTTCACAATATATCATTGTCCTGAGGTATTGTTAAAGTAACAAAGTTCTACCAAGGGCCGTAATAGCTTCAGAATTCAGCTTCAGATATGAGGACCATGGCAGCTTCAATTAAAAATTATATTTTTGTGAAGAAAAGGAGACGAAATACAACTGGTACAAACATAGTCTATAATGTCCCGTAATAATTGAGTCTGAAGATAATGATTATACTTAGAAAACTGGGTTGTACTGTGTTATACTTTTAAAAATTGTTACTACAATGAATCTCTGCTTAACTAATTAACTGCTTATCTTTTGACATCTATTTATTCAAACGAGGCTTCATTTGGAAATATTAAATAAGAATACATTTGGATATGTAATAAAACCAAAATTCAGGTCGTACAGTAGATTGCAATGTGACGAACACATACAGTAATTAGTAATGATAATATTTCGCTATAATATTCTTCTAAATAGGGATAAAATCCAGCTCAGATTTTTTTGGGGGGGGTAAAAAATCTATGGCTGACAGGAACAAAAGGAATAAAGTTAATTAAAACATATTATGTCTGAGACATGCATTGACATAAAGCAGGAAATATTTGATGTAATTGTGCCTAGTCGGCGGAGCTTAAACCTTTTGCAGATTTTGGCAGATTTTCTTTATATAATGTAGTAGCCAAGAGTAGACAAAAGCATTTTTTGTTGAGTTCAGATATTTGCAGTTGTTGTTTAGACGACTATGGTGTAGAATTATTTGCAATTCATCCAAAAATCTAAGAAATAAAACACCATAAACAGTTGATCATTTCTGCCTGTAGTGTCTCACCTTAAAGAAACCGAAGAATCTCTTTAGTCACGATGCACCATGTTGGATTTCCTTTTCCTTTCTGTATATAAAAATGCCTCCTGATAACCTACCTCATGCTCTCAGGTCATTATCCGAGTGGGGAAGAGTTGATGTTTTTGTACAAGTTGAACTGTTTTAGTGGAACAGTAACCTGGTTTCTTACTCGTATATATCTGTATATCTGTGTGGATGTAAATCTAGGCGTCTGCTCTCTAAACCTTTGTATCTCATTCTTCTTTTAGAGTTCGTACACCGTATCTGTGGTCTGTCTCAAATGTCCGAGACGTCTCTGTGATGATGTAAAGCAGCGCTTCTCAAACGATTTTTAGTCTGAAACCTGCATTGTGGATATCAGTGTCCCGTGGAAATATATACTCAAGGTGCTTTCACGTGTGCTTTTTCAGTTACAGTGTTAAAAAAGAATTCACGAATGCAACAAAAATGTTGTCAGATGCTTTTTCTTTTAACCTTGTAAATAATCAGGTCACACGCTGAGCGGCAAGCGAAAAAAACAGACATGCTTCTGGTGAAATTAATTAATTAATTAATTAAAACCTTATTATTGAGTGCATACAAGGACATTTAAGACACATCGATTGGAAAATATTTTAGCGCCAGTTTTCCGTAGTTGCACTGTAACTAAGAATAACGTATCTAGGACAGTATATGACATCCACAAGTCACGACGTGACTTTCCTCCAATTGTAACAGTCAAATTCATCTGCATTACTGGTAATAATTTATGTAAGCTGTACAGAAAGCTAGGAAGCGTTAGTTAGCCGATACTAGCTAGGACTGGTTGTCATGGTTACGATGTACACGTTGCATGAGCCCCCGTCCTGTCATTACTTTCACTTTATCTACTTTGCTAGCTTACTCTCCAGCTATAGACGTTACGTCCAAGAGACGTCGCGTTCTTGTGATGACATCGCAGTGATACATTTTGAGAAGCTCTGATCCGAGAGAATATTTAACATGCTGAAGATGTGCAGTGTGATCGTCAACTTAATGCATGTACAAACATCATTACTAGACCTTAACCTTATAAACACTGGATTGAGCTATAGAAACGATCTGATCTCTAATGCAGTGTTTAGTCTCAGTAGACAGGGTGAAATGAAGACAAAGTTGATCAACAGCTGCTGTCAACATCTGCAGCACCACCCTTGGGCCTCTTGTTGCGTTTACCTGCGTGAAAAACGCAGCATGTTGCATGTGGCGAGCTTGTTAACGTTTTGCAACCTTATTTTCTTCTGGGGTTTTTTTTCTGTATTTGTCAAACCTTAAGATCTTTTTATCTGCAAAAAGTCTTAATCTGTAAAAAGTGTACATTTCCGTGATGCAGCTAAAAATTGCAGAAGGATCCATGGTGTAGTGTTATATTTATGAATAGTGTGTACGTTGTATCTCTGCCACCTTTCCAGAGAACGTTTGTACTTTGTGCCGAATTGTACATTTACATTTAGACTTACAAAGACAGGTGACAAATTAAAGGAAAAACTATCATACAGTGTGCTAGTAAGGTGTTTATCCAAAATAAACCAGCTGAACTTCTTTAAAGCTCCTTGGCATTGATTGTACAACTCTATAAATCTGAACTGGAGTGTATACTGGTATTTTAATGACGGCGGTAGACAGCACTCTCTCAGCCTCAGACGTTGCTCCAAAATGCTTAGTTGGATTGAGATTTACTGAGTGTGAAGGTCATAGCGTATGATTTACATCAAACTGCTGTATTCAGTGAGCTCTTGTGCATTGAGAATGGGTCGGAGTCATCCTGGAAGAAGCACGTCCATTATGATAGAAATGTTCGGACTGATGATGGATTTATAAGGAAAATAAATCAATAACTATATAAATGCATCCGCAGTATAACAGAGACACCATTTCTTTCTTTAAGTTCTCATTTGTTTGACTGACAGGGCCAGCTTTATGCCTTATTCAGAGTTCAGTTTGTAATCCTGTGCCCATGTAGATGATCACCGATGGCCATGTTTTGTTTCAGCTCCTCAGTTATTCTGTTTGGAGAAGATTAACCAGGCAGCAGGTGCTTACTGACGGTCCTTTAGACAAACTCAATGTTGATTTACAGATACTAAGCAGAGAAATCCAGTGGTCTCTTTCTTCAGTTTTATCTGTATAATCTCTAAAAAAAAAACAAAAAGGGTATTAGTGTCCATCGCGATGGCCCTTTATCATCCTAAACAAACAGCCAACCCACAATGAATGGCCCATTTATCGAAGGGTTTCTCTCTGCCCCGAAATTCCCATCGGGAGGACGACTCGGAGACGACCCCATTAGCATGTAGCGGTGTCGGGTTAGCGGCGCCACCATGGCAACCTGGATGCATTCAGAACCATTCGGCTCTGTAAAGCAAACATTGTTTTGTGCGGCTCGCCGTCTGAGCTCTGTGAGTGCTGTCATTCAAAGGCAGGATTTAACACAGCGTCGTGTCTGAAGGCGATGCTAAACACATGGATTATGCTCTTCACAGCTTGCCTATCAGCTGCCATTAATAATGATTAGGTTTGTAGGTGATCATTTCCACAAAAGCATTCCCAGTGATCTGGTATACGAGTAGATACAAGTCCCACAGCGTCAGTAAAAATAACCAATCATATGATCAGATTCTTTCACTATGTATGCACAGATATAAAATGCAATGCTTTGTTAGTTATTCGCACCAAAGACAGCACATTATTTATGCCATTTTTATCCATTATAACAATGATTTCACATCCCTACCATCTTGTCGATCCATTCCTGGTTTCTGGTTTGTACCTTTTTTTTTGCCAAGATGGCCGCCAAGTGGACTAAACGGTATATTCAGCTTATGTCAGTTAACAGAGTTAGACTTAGCGGCATCTGTGTTACGTTGAACCTCAGTGTCAGGAGACATGAGAGTCACTGCCACAACTTGCCCCACACACACATGGCTCAGTTATTTGTGCTAATAAATTAGTAGGTGCTATCTAAATCGGTGACCGTTTCAGTTCTTTCTTCTTCCTGTTTGCAGTTCAGATAGGTCAGTTACTCATTCCTTCACTAGCTGTCTTTCTCTCAGCTCAATCTAACATCGTTATTTAGCAAAATATAAAAATAAACAGCATTATACTGTGTTACTTGAGGCAGTGTTACACGTCTGTCACGTGAAACGATTCTCGCCAGCCGACACTGGTCACGTTCACCCAGTTTTTACATACACGTTGCTGTCGTAAGTTTGAGGTTTTGCTGGAATTCTTGTAGTCACATTACACCCCTGAAATGCTCATACGTGAAAATCCAAACTTTGCGTCTACCTCTGAAATGCTACGACCCATCTCACGAGCTCCAACTATTAAACCGTGTTGAAAATCACAAAATCGTGATAACTTGAGATTCTGACGTCAGAAACAGCTCTAGAAGCTTCCATAGATGTCTGTCGTTTTATATACACACTGACGGATGCAACCAGTTGACGTGCACAGGTGGTGTTGCTGTGTATAGTGCCAGTTTTTCTGGTACTTCAGTGTACTAGTCTATAGCAAGGGTCAAGTGTGATAGCTATGAGGCTGTGTCTTTATTAAATGTTGTCCTGCCTGAACAAAATCTGTGGCCACTGCTGAAGTCAAGCCTTATTTTCTCGAGCGTATAATAAAAACTCATCAAGAACAAAAAGGTTGTTGGGTTCACAAGAGACGAATGATTTTTTTTATTTGACTTTGAAGAAAACAAATCTGCTCCATGAGATCTTTCTCACCACGGTCAGTGCTGTCACAGTGCAAAACATTTCCACTGCTTGAAAGTAAAATAAATCCATTTAATATTTTTTGTCATAAGGACAAGAAAATGTCTTGAAGTGTAAAATCCTCATTTCTTTTGAGATGCTTAGTCATAATTTTGGTGATCCTTTTTGTTAGAAACGAGCAGTTCAGATACTTGTGCTGGCTTCTCCAAAGAAACACCAAATGTATAAATTAATCCTAAAAAGAATTCTCTGGAAGGCCATTTATGCTATTAAAAAACAAACAAAAACAAAAACAACCATTTAGTAATTTCTGATGAATCTACTTAATCTAATCTTGAATATGTACCGTATATTCTCCAAATTGGGGCTTTCTTGGGATCTCAGAAATACCAAGAAAAGTTCTCCAAATCCATTATTTTGTATAATGTTTCATAATTTTGCAGTTGATCATTTGCATAAGCCCCTCCCCCTAGATTTTGCACCTTTATCTACAAACAAATAAAAAAAAAAAACTTAATGTTAAGAAAAACAGTATATGATTTTGCTCATGTGAAAGACACAAACCTGTTTCGACAGCTCGATTTTTTTTTCTTTTTGCGGGTGTTTTAAAGTTTGCACAAATGTTTATACATACAAACCTTAAATAAATCAGGGTTATAGCTATAGCAATGCTTAAAGGTCAGTCTTTCGCCCCTTGCAGTATTAATACACCAGTTTGTGTCGTTTCTATAGTTGTTTATTTCATTCTACAAGCTTTAGATTCACTGTATATTCTTCATTCTTTGCAATTTTTTAGAAAAAGTTCAGAGACAAAAAAAAAAAAAAACAGAAGGCAAAGAGCGAATCAATATACGGTATTTCCCTGTATATGTGTTTTCTTTCTTCCGGTTTCTGCTCTGATGTCCTTTATTTTCATGCGTTCATGTGGGAACAGTACGGATTTGTGTTTCTCCATGTTCTCTGTGTGTGATAAATAAATCCCGAAGCCTCTCTCGGGCCTCGTGATCTGCGTTTATACAAGTACATGTGCGTATGTGCTGTATGATAGACCATAATAGACCATTTTTTAGTGGTTTGTATTGTTTTAGGGTTCCATAAGCAAGAAGAAAAAAAACATAAATGATGATAATAAACTAGTTCTAGTAATAAAAGTGTTTCTTGGTTATTTTTACTTGCGGTATGTTTTACGTTGAAGTGTGAAGTGTGATGTTCAGAAGGACTGATTCTTCTGCAGGGAAACAGCTCATTAATATTTCTCACATTGTACAGTTCTGATCTCTTAATACTTTTATTGCTCATATTCATGGTAAATACCCACACAAGCCATAAAATACTAGAAACTGTAATTAGCACGTCCGTCATTTTGGAAACGAGCCAGATTTGATTGTATGGCAGTGTAATTCTACACATTTACATATTCACATATGATATAAATATTAATATATAATTGCATGAATGTCTAATTCCAATAAAGAAGTGAAATGGAGCTAAAGGATAGACAGAAATAATCATCAGGAACCTTCTGAGCACTTAAAATATAAAAACAGTATAATACAACATAATTAGTTACATTCTCGGTGAGAAGGAGTTCATTAATTTTCTCTAACGGCATGTATTGCTATCTGATTCATTAGTGTTTCCATAGCAACAGCTGATTAGGGGACACTTGACATAAATACTGTGTAGTGTTTGATGTGGTGACGTTTTCTGTGAGGAGACGTTTAGTTAACGTTTGTGGAAGGAGTCTACAGTGTCAGTGCTTCGTAACAGTCTGAATTAAAGCTTCGACTTTTTAACATTTTCAGGACAGAAGAGTTTACGCTTCGGTAACATGACAAGATGTGACTCTTTTTGTCTCATTAACTTCGAGACGAGGCAGGTGAAGGAAGGACTGTTTATAGCTGCTGAAAGGTAAGTGATGACTAGGGAGCTAATTTGGTTTGTAGATGTTCCACAATGTTTACATTTCATTAATAAATTAAAATTTGTCACTGTTGATAAATTGCTGTGATGTTATTTTCCTACAGCAGCAGACCTGCAAGTGTTTTATTGCTAAATGAAAAAATGTATGGATTCGGTTGAAGCACAAAACTCTCTCTCTCTCTCTCTCTCTCTGAATCTTTCTGTCTCTGAATCTGTCTCTCTGAATCTGTCTCTCTGAATCTGTTTCTCTCTGTCTCTGTCTCTCTCTCTCTCTCTCTGAATCTGTCTCTCTGAATCTGTTTCTCTGTCTGAATCTGTCTCTCTTAATCTGTTTCTGTCTGTCTCTGTCTGTTTCTCTCTCTGAATCTGTCTCTCTGAATCTGTTTCTGTCTGTCTCTGTCTGTCTCTCTCTCTGAATCTGTCTCTCTGAATCTTTTTCTCTCTCTGAATCTGTCTCTCTGAATCTGTCTCTCTCTCTGAATCTGTTTCTCTCTGTCTGTCTCTCTCTCTCTCTCTCTCTCTCTCTCTCTGAATCTGTCTCTCTGAATCAGTTTCTCTCTCTGAATCTCTTTCTCTCTGTGTCAGACTCTCTCTCTCTCTC
>JAOVVH010000043.1:2722996-2733193 GCA_028566435.1 Scorpiodoras heckelii
ACACACACACACACACACACACACACACACACACACACACACACACACACACACACACACACACACTGCAGGAATACTAACAACCGATTATATTGTAATAATAATGTACCTTATCTTTCACACTTCATGTAATCATTAAGAACATGCAGATTTTTTTTTTTTACACAAACTGTATGTGCAGCTGGAAAACCTTGTTGTCACTCATTACCTCCTGGACATATCATCTCTCTCTCTCTCTCTCTCTCTCTCTCTCTCTCTCTCTCTCTCTATCTCCCTGTCTCTCTCTCTCTTTCTCTGCTGTTGAAGAAGATAAGCCAATCACTGAGCTGTAAAACGTGGTCACTGAACCACACAGAGCGTCCGGTCGTTCTCTGAACTTTGCACGTTTTCCTCTCTTGCTCTCGCTGTGCGCCTTCTGCCTGGTGTTTGGTCATGGCAGCAAAGGTTTCAGTCCTCAGCATGATGAGCGTTCATGGTAGGATGTCAATAACCAACACTGTGGCCATGTGATACTGATAAACTCCCTGATATTGTGATCTGTGTGACCTACAGGGAAGTTCAGGATTGTTGACATGATGTAACTCTCTGTCATCTGTTAATTGTTCCAATAACATTTACATTTCTTTCCTTGATGGAAGTTTTTACTCTGAAAAACCAAAAGACAAGATACAGTCATGAATTGCATACTGAATTATGGATATGTAATTATGTAATGGACTCCGCCCACTTTATCAAAATCTTATTATATCAGACCACAATTAAATTTTGCTAGATGATCTGATAAATGAGACGAGGAGCACGTCTTGGTTGTGGTGGAGCAGTTCATTGACTCAAACACAGACTTGAACATAAGAGGAGCACAGACTGACTTGTTAAATGAGGTGTGAATCTTGAGCACAACAAAAATACTGGAGAACACAGGACCTGATCGGGACCTCGCCCAAAAAGGTTCACTCAAAGTTACTCAAGCACTGATCCTCTGAATATGAGAGGAGCGAATTCTGCTTGATTCATTAACTGAAACACTGACCCCTTGAATGAGGTGTGAATTTTGGTCATGACCAAGGGTCTCAAACAATAACCTCTGAAGGGCAGAGGAGTGAATCTTGGTTGTGATAGAAAAGATTCATTGACTTAAACACTAACTGACTGAACAAGAGAGGAGCAAATCTCAGGCATTAACTAAAGATTTGATGCCTTAAACCATGTAAGGATTTTATATACTATGCATCTTGGTCAAGACTAAAATATTGGCAAACATCAAATTGAGAGGAGTGAATCTTGTTCTTGACCGATATGAATCACTGACTCAATCGCTGCTCCTCTGAACATGAGAGGAATAAATCTCCTTCATGCCGTAAAGGATTCAGCAATTTAAAACCTGGCTTACTGTTTGAGGTGTGACTCATGAACGAAGTGATTCACTGACTCAACACTGACCTGCTGATGGTGCGAGGAACAAATCTCAGCCTTGATGGAAAGGATTCACTAATGGTTGACAATATTGATTGATTGATTGATTGATTGATTGATTGATTCATTCATTCATTCATTCATTATCTAACCCGCTTGTCATGCTACTGGGTCGTGGAGGATTGATTCACAGTATTGTTTAAGTCAAGGATTAAACGGCTGAATAAAGATAAAAATAAAGTCTTGGTCTTGACTGAAATGATTCACTGAATCAGGGTGCATGGATCAGATTCGTCTAAGATGTTTCACAGATTTTAAAAAACATAAAACATAAACCTGCATTAAATCTGTTGATGATAATCATTACGGTAGTTATTGATATAGGTGGAAATGTAGTGCCGTCGCATTTTTGCAGTTTGCAGGGATGAAACATAGAGAGTCAAGAGTAACTGTACAGAATGACTCACTGCATGGCAGTGACTGATACTGATTTGTTCACCTAAATGACTCAGACAAGAAGAATGAATTGTGTGCAAATGAAACATCTAACCTGGGATTTGAACCCACTAAAACAGAATCTGCCACTGTATAGGTTTTTTGGCCTGATTTTTGCACACCATAAAAATATATATATATATATATATATATGAATAAATCAACGTGTCCATCCTTCATTCTCTGTGAAAAGTCAATATTTTCTGAGTTGTTTGTCTCATTTGGGGATACAGGCAACTTCTGAGCTTGAAACTAAAGCAGTGCATGTCATGTAAAGCACAGGTCAATTTGCAAAAATGATAGATTATTGTAAACTTTTTTTGGGCCTCGTAGCAACAGATATCTGAAATTTTAGTAAAATTCTCAGGAGCTGAGGTGAAACCAATTTCACTGGGAAAAAAAACATCTTCATTTGCAGTTCACGTCAGAAGATGGGTGATGCAATCAGTCATCCGTATTGGTGCAGCGAGTTCGCATCTTAGTGAGAATGAGGAAACATTAGAGAGTGCTACTAGCTGTACTTCTGCTTCGGAGCAGAGTGTGGGCCATGAAAAGGATAAGGGCTAATTAAATACAATCCTACAAACACCAAAAGTTTTGTATATTGTGAATTTATTGGCGTTTACTGGAATCTACTTTTCGCAGTGCATAATCAGTCTTCGTGACCAATTCCACTTAAATGCATGTGATTTCACGCTGATTTAGTGAAACTGCAAACAAAGACAGCCAGCGAAATTTTCTAATTAAAATCTGAGCGCTAAACCTCAGATAAGAATCTTAAAGCCCCCAACGAGAGGACGTCATCGAATGAGTCATGGAACCGCTACAAAGACGGTAGAGGCGATGATGACGCAAAGACAGAAAACGTAAGAAAACGTTTTGGAGAATTTGGAGAAAACGTAACAGTCTGTCTTAGAATTCAGTCAAGATTTTACTGATTTTCCAACACAAAACTAGCAAAGAAGGCCTCCTAAAACTCGCTCACATGCACCGTAAAGATCTTCCTAGCTCTGTGAAAGGGTCCGGTGGGGTGTTGTCCGGTCTCCTCACTCACCTTTCACCTACATCAGCTTCTGAACCGGCGCTGTCTGGTGACATATTGGCTGTATTAGTGGTGTGTAGAACAGGGCTACAGTGTAACGCTAACCTTTCCCCTACATCATGCTTTAGTGCGAGTAGATAAGCTGTACAAATCCTTACAATCTAGCAGCGAGGAGCCGACTGAAGGAACACAGCTCTATCATACTCGGCTTATCGCTAGCACCGAGGCTCTGTGGGCTGCATTCAAAATGACTCCCTGTTGGAGGACGGATCCATCAAAGTGTCGAGAATTACGGCGAAGTTGGCAAAAGTCGCACATGGCACGCGTACCGTTCAGAGCCGTGAATGACGTGGTCCTCCGCCGGTTGCTGTTTAATATGCGCCGCAGGTGTGTTGATTCAGTGTGAGTTATGGTAATGTGACGCTGTGTCCCTTAGTGTGGCTCGATAAGATGTACCAGATGAAATTCTATTACAATTGCATAGTCATCAGTGTGCTGAAATAAAGCGTGACTGATTAATTGATAATTATTCTAGCCTAAATTGCAAAACCAAATAAAAGCGTGATAGCAGTGTTCATGTCGAAATACTATTCTGATTCGAAATTCTGGTTTTAATGCAGCCGAGTGCAAATGTTTGCACACCATTACAAGAGATTTATGTTCCTTGATTATCACGCATGACCAAAAAAATACATGTTAAGGTACTAATCTGAATTCTTTTATTCCTCAGACCTCTTTGATTTAAAGATACCTTTAATTAACACAATTCCTGATTTTTCTTTTCTTTTTTTTCAGCCATGTCAGACATCTCAAAGGTTCCCAGGATGATGCTGAGATCGGGTTACTGTATGCATGTTCTTACCATGTCCATGGGTCCAGTGCTTTACTCCCAGTGCAGGGAAAACTGCTGCTTTCCTGCCTCGCTCCTAGTGTTCCTGGGATAGGCTTCGGATCCACTGTGTATCCCTGATACACAGGGTTTTTTCTGATTTGGGGATGCATGCAATGTTTGAGCTTGAAACTAAAGCACTGCATGGCATGTAAAGCCCAGAGGTCAAAAAATATTACAATAAACATTTGTTTGAGCCTTGTAGCAACACATATCCCAAATCTTAGTCAAATTCTCAGGAGTTCCAGGGGAACCAATTTCACAAGGAGAAGAAAGTTATTATTACTGTGCAGGAAGAAACCCAAAATCCACACAGACTTTGGTCAGATAGCTTTCGCAACTGTTAATAAAGACTACTGCTGACTTTAACACAACTGTTTTCTTACTCTCCAGACACTTTATTAGGAACACCTGTACACCTGTTCGTTCATGTAGTTATCCAGTCAGCCAGTTATGTAGCAGCATGCAATGCATAAAAGCATGCAGATACAGGGCATGGGCTTCAACTAATGTTCACGTCAATCAGTCTCGAAGCTTACACTGACAGAATAAGGAAACTCAATTAACCACTTTTTACAACCATGGTGAGCTGAAAAGCACCTCAAAAAATACTTGGCATTATTATGATGTTCTGAATTAAATGGAGTATACACTGAAGTACCAGTAAATCTGGTATAGCAGTTAATACTTGGTAGGTCCTCCACAGGATCTTGGAGCGAACGGGAGTGGGAGTTTGTCGAGACCCTGGCATTGATTTCCTGGCACGATTCTTGCCAGCCAGAGTCTTTTTCTCATAAGTTCGAGGTTTTGCCGGACTTCTTGTAGTCACGGTTCACCCTTGAAATGCTCATGAGCAAAAATACAAACTCTGAAATGCAATGACCCAACTCACAAGCTTCAACTATTAAACCATGTTAAAAATCGTGACAATTTGCCATTCTCACAGCAGAAACATCTCTAGAAGCTTCCATAGATGTCTATCACTTTATATACACACTAGCAGATGCAAACAATGACATGCATAGCTGGTGTTGTTATGGATTTTTTTATAGGTACCAGTTTTTCTGGTATTTCAGTGTACTTAGGCTGCATGTTTTTATTAAGTATTCAGAAAAACCACATGTACTGTAGAAAAACTTAGAAATCTGGTTTGTTTTTATGCTGTAAAGCATAAAAACTGAAGGACATTTTTATTTTTGTCACTCAGAAACCAAAGGAAGAGGGTGACTGAAACTTGTCCACTCGACTGCAGCTAAAGCTGTAAGTCCATGTCTGTGTGTGTACTTGAATGGAATGAGGCTGACATGGATTGCTAGCGATTAGCTGTTTGCTGACCAGGTCAAATGTGTGGACTTTACACCTCTCTCTCTCTCTCTCTCTTTCTCTCTCTCTCTCTCTCTCTCTGTTTAACCAGGTGGCTCATTACCATGAAGCTGTATACTGTATAATGAGCACAAATGACCATTAACTCCAATTTCCAAATGGAAGCGACATTTGTGCAACTTCATGCTGTTTAAGAACCTCCAAGTAATTTTAAATCTGGGACAGAGTTTTGCAAAAACAGAAACGAAATAGAGAACGATTTAAAAAGCGAATGTCACACCAGAAGGCGCAGAATAATGACCGACATGGGGATTACTGGACATTAAGCAAGCGCACTCGTGTTGCACAGCAGAAGAAATGGATATATTCTTCTTTCTCTTCTGTGGGTTGGTGTATGTGTGTGTGTATTACCTCGTGCGACCCTGTGTGTGGACCCGGTAGCCTAACAGCTAATGTGTGCAGTGAATACTTGTAATGAAGACGTCAGACTTTAACACTACAGGACATCATTAAACACACATCATTCAACTCATCAAACAGCCATTACAGACTTTATGGACTGAATTTGGTGTTACTTATGGAGGAAAAAGCAGAGCCAGGTTTAGTCTATAGAGCCAGATTTTCCTGCTGCAGCCAAAAATCACACACTGTAAAAATATTATGGTCAGGAGTTAAGATTGGAGTTCATAAAGTGACCTCCGATTTAGTGCCTCTGTAACCAAAAGATGAAATTTTTGTGTTTCTGTAAGTGTTGCTCTGATATGTAACCAATAGGAGGCACCATAGGTGGACGTTAATCTCATGACACAGCTACAAATATGGTAGGAACTACTGTATGATCACAAAAAAAATGAATTTCTTTGAGCTCACATTGCAGAAAAATCCTGTTTAAACAAAACCGTTTTCTTCATTTATTCTTCGTAAAGTTAGTTGCAAGCATGATCTTTGAAAATAATTTGGATATCTGTTTATGACTTGTAACTAACCTTCATGTCTTTATCATGACATAGTTAAGGATGCTTTCAATGGTTGAATAGTATGTTGTGGTTGATTATTCTTTTATAGTATATATAAATTACTTTCAGGAGTTAGAAATGTTAAGAAGTGAGAAATAGGATCATCCAAAGAGCATTTAATGCTTATATAACTAGGTGTATGCATAGAAGTTCTTGAAATATTAAAATGTATCAGTTGTGGTGCACCCCATGGACAAAATGTCACAAAATTTGGTGCGCATCTAGAGAATGTTGTAGTGATGCAGGCTGTGAGATTTTGTGAAGTTTGAACCTTTACATCACAAGATATTGGCTAGTGAATTGCTAGATGTCTGCTTTGAACATTATTCACTAGGTGGTGCTACTCCATGAATGAATCATAATGAGCTTGGGGAATATAATACGCCTCCTAGAGGGCATCCTGCTGTAAAAATGTCGTACTTTTTGGTAAATCAGTTTTTGAGCTATTGCCCAAAAAGTGCTTTGAGCCTCCGCCAGTTCATGGGGTGCTAGCATGAAGGGCAACACACACAAAGAGACATAAACCTTATATTCCATATCAGATATGTGGGGCTACAACCATACCAAGTGTCATGTCGATTGGTGACATCTAAGTGTATGACATCATCGACCAAAAATTGGTAAAAAAAAAAAAAAAAAGGAAGAAGAAAAACCAACTGAAACTACAAACATTATAACAAAGAAAGGAAGAAACATTTAATGTTCTAAGTCCTTCACATCATCTCCTTTTGCTTAGGTTTAGGAAATGGAAGGACGTGTACTTCATTCTAAACTTTAGACATATCAGACATCTTCTTCAGTATGCTAGTTTATATGCAGCATAATAAAAGGTTTACATTAGTGCCAGTGCTTAGCTATGATTGGTTAATGACTGTTTGGGGGAGGGCTTTAGCGAAGGGTCACTTACTGGGTCAGTAGCGCCGGGACATTAAGAGTCAGATTCTGAAAACTGTTGGCATGCAGACAAAACCAGCCTGCTCTGAGAAATCTGACTGACGCATGAGTCTCTCGGGTCCTCGAGTTCTGGGATTGCACTGATTCGGGGCAAAGGTTCCAGGTACTATAATATAATGCTGTGAAAATATATTTGCGCCCTTTCTGATTTCGCTGTTCCCTGTGTTCTGAATTTGGTGTCTGATCACTAAACATAAAATCAGGTTCAGTGGGGATGTAGGAGGAGTGAGAGCTCCAACAAGGTGGAAACAGTCAGTTATTTTCAGGAACAGTTCCATCTGGCCAGGTTCACCCAGGGGTAGAGCTTATCCTGGGTGAATTAGCAGAAATACACCCTGGATGTGATGCCAGTCTATTACAAGGCACCATGCACACACATAATTCACCCCCAGAGTGACCGGTTTAGCTAGAACATGTTTTTGGGAGGTGGGAGGAAACTAGAGAACCCAGAGGAACCCCAGACAGACACAGGGAGAACCTGAGAAGCTTGTTAACTGAATGTCTAAATGACCAGCACAAACCCTTGAGGTGTGGCAGTCAGGCTGATGTGATATAACCTAGACTGGGCTCTGACCTCCTACTGAGCATGTGTATTAGACAGGAGATAAAAACAAGATATGATAGTAGATGTCTGTGTGTGTGTGGGTGTGTGTGTGTGAGAGAGAGAGAGAGAGAATTTTTGCTATATCTATATAAGCAGTCATGACCATCACAGCAGGACAAAAACAGATGGACAAACAGATAACTTTACAGTATCAATGTGCAGTATCTCACACACACAGACAGTGTGTAGGTCTGTAGCTCTTAATTCAAAGAATCTTACTGCTCAGAAACCACTGGCCGTAAACACCAAACTCAGACAAGACAACCAGCTTCCTCATTTGTAACCTGGAAGTGTGAAGAAGGGCTGGTAGCTGCCTTACGATCAAATGTCTTATACTGTATCTCTTATATTATAATAAAAATTACCTGTGCATTGACCTACAGGTCCTTATCTGCTTATCTTTTACCTTTATTTGCACTTGTAGTGAAGAAAAAAAAAACGCTATGTCTGAGTGTAAATGAACGCGTATTGATGTGCATGTGTGTGCGGTTTTGTGTGTGTGTGTGTGTGTGTGTGTGTGTGTGCAACAATATACCCAGAGGAAAGGAAAATTCAAAATAAGATCTCTTCTTTGTCCAGCCTGTTTCTCCTCGAAATAACTGAGCTCAGTTTAACACCAATATGAGATTTTGGAGATTTTCTCATCCTTCTTAAATTCAGCTCCTGTTGAAACTTCCTCTCATCTCAGCCTGATCCTAACTTAAGATCTCAAAATGCTCTTTATTTTTCTCTCACTGCACCGATCGTTATTTTTCTGAAACAATCAGCTCCTGAGATAACAGTAAGATCCAAAAGAAAACGTCGTCGGCTTATAAATGAGCTGCACAATATCAGAACTTTGTCTCAGTGATCAAATTCAAGTCGCAGGTCTCTCAAGTGTTTTATCTCAGATAAGCCTGAGAACAGACATACCAGCTAATTAGTGTAGTACGATGCAGAAGTTTTAGACACATGCAAAGACTCGCTGTAAAGCAAAGACGCCTTCGATGTTATAATAATGAAGATGTTTCTACGTAAAAGAAAACACTATAAAGTGCAGTAAACAGTAATAAACTAAAGGAAGTCAATATTTACTGTGTCTTTTTCTTAAACAGTGTTCCCAGGTACACTGTGTGCAGTTTTATAAGGAAATTAGCTTTAAGTTTTACTGAGTGTCTTCGAGAATCTGCCACAGCTCTGTCTGTCACACTTACTTCCTTTTTTTGCAGCAAAACCAAGCAGCCTTCATTATGTTTTTTGTCTAAAAAGTGGTCTATTATGTAATATGTTCCTTTCATTACTGACATACAAACATTTTTGTATAACATTTAATTTTTTGGAGGAAAAGTAATTTTTGGAAATATAAATTCATTTTGTACTGGCTCAATAATGCAGAACTCAAAAAAAGGTCAATAACAAAAGTTGTATCTAAAAACAACAGGGTGCCTTTTGCACTTTTTTGCACAGTGCTGTATATACAGTATATACTGTACACACACACACAAACACACACACACACACACACACACACACACACACACACACACACACATATGCACTGTTAAACAAAAAAATTCTGACTAAAACTAAAGTAACTAGCAAATGTATCTAACATAACTCTGGTACATAAGGCAGCTGTGAAAGCAGGACTGTTCAGGCCAAACATTGCAAATCCGGCACGTGATCCCTGATCTGCTATACCCCACTCTGATCCCATCATCTCTGCACACCCACAGCCTCTCCACACACTTACTGGTCTCTAAAGTCAGACATGATCCAAATCAGTCAAAAGGAACGACGCGATGCCATGCAAGAAATTTGTGAAGATGCTGAAAGACACACCGAAGACGTCATGTGCTCATCATTATTTCTCAAGACGCCTTCCAGTTAGGTCCTAAATCTTGTCTGAAAACCACACAGGAAACCTGGCAGCAGTTTCAATTCATGCAGTTGCAATGCGTTATTTAAATCTAAAACCATGTGTATTTGTGAGTCTCAGTGTTGAGAGAATGATCCGTGCTGTGCTTTAGTTAAGCTCAAACAAGCCTCGTGTGAGATATAAACTGTTCTGCTGGAACTGCTAAACTACTGAGAGCCTTACTGGGGTTCGGAAGGTTCACAATATGGATCGAGGATATTCTAGATCGAGTACTTTCAGTTTTCTCCGTTCTTTAGCCTGAGAACCAGAGTTTCCGGTGGGGAGTTTATGGTGAGCTCGGTGGTCTACATTTTAACCCTGAGTTCACACCAGTGAGTGACAAGTTGCTTGTGATGCTTATAGGCTGTCTCTTGTGGGTGTGGAGCGACTAGCGAGTGCTACTGTTGTCAGACATGAACGTGCACCATGCGTAGTACATACAATGTTTAGCTTACAGTATACATAATTTTAAAAAAAAAGAAGTAAATGTGACAGTCAAAGTCTCCAGAAGATCTGTGGCAGATTCTCCAAGACGCTCAGTAAAACTTACCAGCTAATTACTGT
>JAOVVH010000043.1:2776551-2787710 GCA_028566435.1 Scorpiodoras heckelii
GTGTGTGTGTGTGTGTGTGTGTGTGTGTGTGTGTGTGTGTGTGTGTGTGTGTGTGTGTGTGTGTGTGTGTATTGTTGTGGGTTGTGCTAGGTCAGTCTCTATAAAAGCTGTTGTAAATGTATTTTCCCACTGGAGTGCTACTTCAGGGTAGAGTCATTTAGAGCAGCCATTAAGTAATAATGATAACCTTTAAAAGGCGGAGATGAAATTCACAGAAATGAACAATTATCTTATTAAAAAGCTTCAATGTAAATGCCAACACCAATGAAAATCTCCCAGGAAATGTCTCGAAAAGAGGAACTATGCCACAAAAAGCCATTACAGATGGACAAGTGATTATTAGCCTGTAATACGTAAGAAATTAAACACACCATGTCATGCTGTTATAGGAAAATAATCAGTGATTATTAATGATAGTGTGATGGGGCCTGATATCAGAAGGAGTTCTGACCCTATTAGAACCAAAGATTTGATTATTTTCTGGGACGTTAAGTTCCTGCTAATTAGCTGCAACCATCAGTACATCCTAATTAATCAGAGCGTCTACGTAAGCCGTTGTAGCATTACAAACATTACAGCAGCTAGCATGACAACCGCCGCTAATACTTGTATATCACACATCATTGCACGTTTATAACATGACTACGTCAGTTATACGATGCTGAGTTTGGATGAACAAGCATCTCATTTTTTGCATCAGGAACCTTAGAGGCTTGTTTATGTTTTTAGTTGTCCAGTAGCTGCTGTATTTTATGCTAACTTAATTCCATTTACTTCACCACTGTTGGAACAGCAGTTGAATTATAATTCTGGGTGTTAACATATTGATTGATACGATTGCACTGTACGTGTCTTAAATACGTTTCGAACGTAAACCCAAACTCCTTTCAAAGTCACTTGTCACTTGTTTTTATGATCCCCTGCTGCTCCGTGTGCAGTCGAGTAGAATATAAACCCCAGCTGAAAAGTGTTTTTGAGCTCGTCACCGATGATTATAGTTGTCGAATCTGACATTTACAGTACATAAGACCAGGCACCAGTCCAAGACAGAATATTCCCGGCATATCCCTTAGGATCCTGAGAAGCTTCTCGGATTTCGCACATGCTAGAAGTTAGGCTGAGAGTGTTTCAAAGTGGGGCAGCTCCTAAAGCAGGCTGTTTCATTGCTTCTGGCAGGCATGTGGTGCTTCTCAGGGGTTGGAGAGCCTTGTAGAACCTTGTTTAACTTCTTTGCACTGATCTTTCCTCACCATAATCCATTTTGCCCCCTTGGTGTTAAGGTGTCAGTGCCTTCTCATGCATAATCACACCTAACAACCATAGGTCTCTGATTTTCCAACCGCATTCTTTTAAAGGTGCAGAGTTTTGGGGCCCTGAGCATTTTTAATATGGGTGTAAAACTCTGGATAGTACGCCTCATAGAAAACACACTGGTTCCTGGTGATTTTGAGGCTGGATTGTTGGAGTTCCCAACCCAGCAGGGAAGACTGAAAGGCAGAAAGAGAAGAGACAGTGCGAGAAAGTGTGAGAGAGTGAAAGACAAGGCCCATAGACCCATGCCCCATTTGACTAGGGGAATTCTGTGTGCTATAAAACACCAAAGCCCAGAACCCTTACATGGTTCACTTTCTTTTATGAATAGGATCAACAGCCTCAAACCTGGAGCTGCCATTTCTGTGGTTTGTGGATGCAAGAAAATGTCCAACCATGAATGTTTTAAAATTAACCTCCATGACCTCTCGGCTTCTAAATGGATAACATCAAGTTGTGCAAAGATCTGAACTTCTGTCAAGGGAAGTTTTTAAGGCCAATTCTCCAAGACACTCAGTAAAACTTAAAAGCTAATTTCCTTATAAAACTGCACACATTGTACCTGGGAACACTGTTTAAGAAAAAAAAACACCAAATATTGTCTTCCTTTAGTTTATTACTGTTTGCTGCACTTTATAGTGTTTTCTTTTATGTAGAAACATCTTAATTTTTTTCGAAGGCTTCTTTGCTTTACAGCGAGTCTTTGCATGTGTCTAAGACTTCTGTATCGTACTGTACAGTAATTAGCTGGTATGTTTTACCGAGTGTCTTGGAGAATCTGCCACAGCTCTTCTGCAGACTTTGACTGTCACACTTACTTCTTTTTTTGCATGTAAAACCCAGCAGCCTTCATAGTTTTTTGTCTGAAAAGTGGTCTGTTCTGTAATGTCTTGCTTTCATTACTGACATACAAACATTTTTGTGTAAAAGTAACATTTGGAAACATAAAATATTTTGCACTGACTCAGTAATGCAGAAAAATCATCAATAACAAAAGTTGTAGCTAAAAACAATAGAGTGCTTAAGAACTTTGCACAGAACTGTATCACACTCATACCACATATCATATTATAATGCATTTATAAGACATTCTACACATCTTTACAAATATATATAACCTTTCGGAAGTAGTGTGGTGTTTATAACCAGGTACTCTGGTTTCCTCCCACAGTCCAAAGACATGCATATTAGGATAATTAGTGTCTCTAAAGTGCCCCTACTATGTGAGTGTGTGTGCCTTGTGTTTGCCCTACGATGGATTAGCGCCCTGTCTAGGGTTGATCCTGCCTTGCGCCCTATGCCACCGGCTGGGCACCGGCTCTCCCGTGACCCTGGTTACAGGAATAAGCAGTTAAGATAATGAATGAATGAATGAATGAATGAACGGATATGATTTTAAAACAGGGAGTTTAAAAGCAAGGGATCCTACAGAGTACCGCACCCTGTCGGCGTCATAAATTCCAGGTGCTGACGTAATTGATAAAATTTATCATCGCCGGATAGCTGGCTCATTTTCTCTCTTTGAATGGAGCGAGATTTATCAATATGGCTTTGATAAACAGATTTGCGAGATGATGTTTGGTCGGGGCCCTGATTGAACCTTGGCCTCTTCTTTTGTGTGTTGATTGGATTGTAAGGTTCTTATCACTATGAGTCCTGACCTTCAGCCAATGACAGGCTCATTCCGCCAAGGGCTGTTTAGTCGGATCACCATAAAGTTTAAAAAAAAAAAAAAGAAAGAAAAGACCTGTCTTTATCCAGATGGGTTAAATGTAAAACTAAAGGAAAAGACCTGAGGCCAGAGTTCTTTAAGTGCCTTTGCTTGATTATTGCATTTCCACATTTGTTAAAACAATAAACAAACAAGTAAAATAGGTCACAATAGTCTTGTTATTAGAGGTTGTAGCTTTTCTTGTAGCAGCACCAGACTGTCATAACCATGACAATTTTTCCATTAACCACAACAGCTGTGATAAGGATTGATTTCATGACACATAAAGCCATTTACACAGACATATGCAGATTATGTCATGTATCATTACTTATAAAAAGTTATATTACTTTTCTATTCTATTAAAAAATAACTCATTTAACAGCCACCTGTAATTAAGGTTAAATCTAAAACGGACAAATACAGACGTGTAGGAAAAGATATGAGACCATAGTTTTAGTCATAGTTTTATTATCACAGAATTGTACATTTGTAAAAGATTGAAAGTACGAACGCTTATGTATCGTTAAAGTAACTACAATCGAATTGCTTTTAGCGCTCATAGCTTTTTCTTATTCATATGAAATCCTAAAGAATATTTTCTCACTTGTTATAATTCCTTTTGACTTTCATACAAGGTCCTTATTTTTGTTTTGAAGCACCTTTCATTGTTTGAGGAAACTTAAATAACATTAAACATCATTTTACCTGAACACTGCATCATAAGGCTGTCATAACTGGGTCATAAAGGTGTTGGATATCTTATGTCATTTGCTTTATGATGCAGGGTCAAGTAAGGTGACAAAATAAATAAATATGACTTCACTAGAGATAATGAAGGGATAATGTGCTGTAAACAGATATAAATACAGATATGAATAGGAGGAGCACTATTTGAATTTCCTTCTTCTTCTTCTTCTTCGTTTGAAAACTTACCAGAGAGGTTCACTCAGCATCTGGAGGTGTGCATCAGGACACAACAAAAGGTCATTAGATATGAAGCTTTGATGCTTGATGGAATGAGAAAGATGTCGTTTATTAACATGAGCAATGCATTTACAGTGTCCATTCGTTCATCCTTAGTGACTGCCCGGTCAGGGTCACCATGGTTTTAAACATTTTTTTTATCCATTCCTGAGAAACAGAATGAATTAAATTCATTAGAAAATATCAAATTCAGTAACAAGTTAAAAATATAACAATGCATGCAGGATTAAAACTTCAACCCAGTTAGGAACGTGTGATGTAGCTGAGTTTGAGGAACTGTCAGAGCCAGAACTCCCATACCATGCTGACACTGTGACATTTCTACAATCTTTCATTTCTTCCAGTGTTTCAGTCAACGTAGTGGATAGATTCATTTTTAATTAAACATAAGCAAACAAAAAAAAACATATATTCTGTTTTAGGCCACACCCATTTCAGGTTTAATCCTGCAATTCATTGTAGTAAGAACTGGAAAAACTCTGACCTCAGCAACTTGACAGAATTCTCTGATATCAACAATCCTGACGTAAAACAACATGTTGTCCCTGTACATTATTATAACTGTCGCAGCTAGCTCTGGCAGTGATATAGCTTTTGTCAGGTTTTTATTTTAACCACTTTTTGGTTGTTGATATCATACACTTAGACGTCACTAATCCCCATGACATTTGGTGTGGTTGTAGCTCCACATGTCTGATATGGGATATAAGGTTTATGTCTCTAGGTGTGTGTCACCCTTTGTGCTAGCGCCCCCTGAAGTGGGGTAGACTCATAGCACATTTTGGGCAATAGCTTGAAAACTGTTTTGCCAAAAATGATAAACATTTTATGACAAGATGTCCTCTAAGAGTTGCATTACCCTAGCTTATTTGTGGACTAGCGCTACCTAGTGAATAAGGTTTTTTTTTTTTAATCTATCATTTCTCTAGCCAATATCTTGTGACGTGAAAGCTCAAACGTCATGAAATTTCACGTCCTGCGTCACTAACACTTTCTCTAGAAGCCCACCAAATTTTGTGGTATTTCGTCCAGAGGGGGCGCCGCACTGCAAATGACACCTTTCAGTACCTCAAAGAAGTTCCAATTTGGCATTTAGTTAAGCTTTTTCACTTCATTCTTGCTCTTTTTCTCACTTTACATGGCGGTTGGTTATATTACACCAGCAGTTGACTTACATAATGCATCATTTCATTTTTTCTCTTTGTTATTTAAGCAGAAATAATTGATGTAGATTTTATTAATATGTTTACCTAATTCAGAGACCAGGCACACAAATATGACCTTGCTCTTTACGTCCACTGTTTTCCGAGCCAAGGCACTGGAATGCTTTTAGATCTCAGCTTGGGAAAACAGGCTTGGAATGGAGAACAATGGACTCCAGCATAAATTGAAACACACACATACACACACAGATATGGACAGTTGTAGCGCTATACAGATACAAATGCAGATACAGATGGTGTCACCGCATTACAGTGGTACAGCTGACATAATAAGAATAACTTAGAAAAGTTTAGAGCTCCATGTATTAAAGGAAGAAGAAGAATAAGCAGAAATCTCCTCACGCAGAAACGTAAAACAAATAAATGCCTGAAGGATGCATACAACTGACACAAGGTATAATGCTGCAAGGTGTATTACATGCTCATGTGTGCTCATGCATAATTCATGCGTCACTGCATTCCTTCATGTCAGGTTTAATAATGTTTGTTGAAATCTAATCTCTCTTCATCAGCACACAAAGATTCAAAGCAATACAGAAGGTAGACGTCTCTGATCCTTGTAATCAATCACTTGTCCTGAATATATATGGCATTGGGTGTGTGTATGTGTGCGTGTGTGCGTGTGTGCGTGTGTGTGTGTGTGTGTGTGTGTGTGTGTGTGTGTGGTTTCATCTCTGATCTAGCACTTTGCCCTCCTGTCACCCTGCCTATCTTTTTCTACACACAAACACACGGTGTGTTTGCACAGGGTGGTGGTCTGTAGGGAGAAAAAAAATCTAGCTTTTTTTTTTTTTTTTTTTAAGAATGACCCTTAAAATGTTAAGATGGCTGCTGGAGTCATGGCTCTAGATTTGAAAAACACACAGCAGAAATGCCTACAGGGCCAAACTGAGTGTTTACTCAGGACTGATAATATTTGCTGCTATTGAACACTGATAGGGAGTTGCTTGGGCTCTGTGTGTGTGTGTGTGTGTGTGTGTGTGTGTGTGTGTGTGTGTGTGTGTGTGTGTGTGTGTGTGTGTGGACCAGCTCTGTGACCTCAGTGCAGAGATGAACCACAGTAAACTTTAGGATGATTTAGTCACTTTTTTTTTTTTCCAATTCTAACCACATACGCTCGACTTCATACACATTATACTCTGTCTACTCTACAGTATATTTTAAATATGCAGCGGTATCAAACCAATTCGAGAAAAATGAACATGAGCTAAATAATGAACATGACGTGCTCCAGACTGAGGGCCACAATGACTAGGCTAGCGTTACACTACTTTATGGCTCAGCCTAAAGCTTATTATCATCTGTAATTATGTATCTGGTGGGTTTCCCAATAACAATTAATCTTATTGGTTGATGAACAACTTTAAGAACGATGTAATTTAAGAACACAGGTTTTGCGAGTGTTTCCTAAAAGCCTTCTTAGTCTCCAAAATTACGAACGATTTTCAAGTAGCTCTTTGTTGACTCCGCCTCTGCATCTGCGTTGGAAAGGCACCGCCAGTCGAAAATTGAACCAGGATTTACAGACATTTTCTCATTATTACACTACAAAAGTTACTTGAAATCAAGGGAGTTCATATTTAACTGGTGAGCTGCATTAAGATGAACTGCCCGGCCTCGTGGATTACGTCATCGCCTTAAACTTCGTCTCTGATTTAGAAACAATATTCTTTGTACAGATGCCATGTTCATCACACAAGCCTCACTGTTAGCCTTAGTCTAGGTGACTAATTTGTGTAAACGATTAATCAGTCAATTTGATTGGTTAAGTGATAACAAGCTTAAGACCAATTTGTTGAAATTTATTTGCAAATAATAAATGTATTAATGTGAACATCAACAAATCATCTCATGCAGTTCAATCAGGTTAAATAGTTTGTTTCATGTATATGAAATGATTTAAACCCTGGAATAAAATGAAATATTATAAACATTTATGCTCAGACTAGAACTTAGGATTTTCATAGTAGGAAGCTGTAACGTGACCCACTACACCATGAGACTTACAGTCAAAGTTAATTTCATAATAGGAACATAATAAGTACATAATTCAAGCTAGTAGATGTGATTTTTGTTGGCGTTGGATGTAACACACACAGTGCAATTGCCTTTTCAAAAATAAATAGAAATGTTCATGAATTCATGTTTGTAGACGTGCTGTTGCCGTGTATAGAACTAGCGCGTCAGTGATTTTTTTTCACGGAAAATTAGCGGCCGCTGACGTTTTTGAGGTAGAACTGCATGTGAACTTTAAATAAAGAAGTACTTGGTGAGTTACGAATGGGTCAGAGTTTAAGTTTAAGTACTACGTTAGTTAGGAAAGGGTTTCGGGAAATGCTCGTAAATTTAACAATGTTCTTGTTAAACAATGTAGCGTTATGAACTTTAGGGAAATGCACCCCTGCTTAGTTATTTCTCTTAGTTCTGAACCACATAATACAGTTTTTTTTCTTTCTACACCTTATTTTCTAGCTTCCAGGTAGGTCAGGTATGTTCACTTCTACATGCTACTGAGATGGGGAGCACTACATTACCCAGCTGAGCTTTTGAGGAGTTCTACTCTTTAAGATTTGGTGTTATCTTCTCAAAACTCGACACCCAAACCAATTTTCATCCTCGGCTGTCTTGTAGCTTCACCTCTGGAAATAATTAGTTCCTTTGAGTTCTTTTGAATCTTATCAACTCACATTGCGCAGTCTTACAAAAAATTCACTAGCCTGTAGTGTAAATGAAGTGCGACTTCATTATCGCTGCCAAGGAGGTTATGTTTTCTGTGCTGTTTGTTTGTTGGTTGGTTTGTTAATTTGGACTCTCAGCAGGATTATGGAAAATCTACAAAGCTGATTGGAATGAATTTTGGTGGAAGGGTGTAGCATTGGTGAAGGAAGCACATATTAAATTTTGAAGTGGATCCGAGTCACAGTGTGGATGCACGTATTAATGCGCTCCGCTACTACTTTTGTTTGAATCTGCGTCATTATTAATGGTCATGAGCCACTTATGATATAATATACAGGGTGTTTCAATAAAGATTTTAAATTAGAATCTGAAGTCACTCTATCACCATATCAATGACAAACCACCCATGAATGAAACTTTCACCACTTGAAATAATGGAGTTTCAAAATGATTAACACTAACTGTCTCTCTCAGTGCACAAACAGCACCTAGCCTCAGTCATTTCTAAGGTGGCGACCCCCAACGTAAGGAATTTTGTGTTCTGCAATTCAGCAAGACTGAATCTGTAATTGCAGTGCAGCATGCGTTTCAACGATGTCTTGGCATTGATCTGCCAATGACAAAGAGCATTCATTGAGGGTACCATTATTATGAGGAAAAATTTTTGTTTATGTAAGAGGAAGAACACCGGCTGACCACGTACATAGAGCATTTATAAAATGGTTGCTAAAACTGGGTAACTGATTAAATTGTTTGTAAGTTTTTGAGTCATTTTAACGTTGCCAATGGTGAAATATACTGCTTTGAAATTATGTATAGTTTTATATCATGCTAATCCTTTTAAAACATATCCGTATTAGTTATCCGTATCCTATTATTTAGTAGACAACATGATCTACTCTACTGTATGGCACACGTGTTTGTTTTACCGAACATGCACACTCTGAAGTTTGCTTTTTGGCTCAAACTGAATTCTGTCTCAGTAATAGGTTCAGTCTGCCAACCAGCCCATCGTGGTCCATTTTGGGATTTGGGGGAGCGAAGAGTTAAAGAATCTGTGTAACTCCTCTTCATAAATTTGTGTGTTTGTATGTTCTTTCTGTTGCCTTTGATTGATGGTATTGTTTTAAGCCAAGGAGGTTCTGGATTGCTTACCCATTGTTTCAGCTCTTGGCAAAAATGCATCTCTCTCTCTCTCTCTCTCTCTCTCTCTCTCTCTCTCTCTCTCTCTCTCTCTCTCTCTCTCTCTCTCTTTCTCTCTCGTTCTCTCTTTCTCCCTGTCGTGCCCTTTCTGAAGCAAGGAAAGAAGGCAAGAAAGGGGTAAAAAAAAAAAGAGAGAGAAAAGGAGAGACGGAGAGAGTGTGGGGTGAAGGTTATATAGTGGAATAGAGGAATTATGGATGAAAAAAATGAAACTAAATTTCTTCTCACTTATTAGCTTATCCTGAACACTGTTGAAATCTGGCATGTGTGTAGTTCTTGAGTTCAGGGAATTTTTGCGGGTACTGGGGTTTCACAGCTTGCCCTCACCTCAGGGGGCAGTGTAAGTGTACGTGTGTGTTTATGTGTGTGTCCTAGCCAAACCTCACAAACACCCACGGCTCTCCACTGACCACAACCATGCAGTGACACCGACCCCGGACACTTCTCTACCTCCTGTGTGTGTGTGTGTGTGTGTGTGTGTGTGTGAGAGAGAGAGAGAGAGAGAGAGAGAGAGAGAGAGAGAGAGAGAGAGAAGGAGGGAGAGATATTTATGGCTTGTATGTTATATTTTTGCAGCTCTGCAGTGCATGTGTGTGTGTTTCACAGGTCTTTAGGGAAGCCATTAAACGAGGCTTTAATTCCGGCTCCTCATCAGCACCTTAATTAAACTGCCTTTCATTAACCCCCCCTCCTCCTCCCTTCTTTCCCCTCTCCCCCGTTCTTATTAGCCGCTCGTAATTGATTTAATTTGTCTCTCATCAGGTATTGGCTCTGACCTCTACTTAGTTAATGAATTAATTGATCTTTCCCCAGTGGATTTGGGGTTGCAAAGAGGATTTGGACATCTTACAGCTTAATCTTGTGTTCTCTGACCCCTGAAGGATTGCATCTGTCCGAGAGGAGCGACGTTTGTAAATGGCCATGAACCCCTTTGGCTGCGTTTCAAACCTCCAATCAGGCTTCGGCCCAAACACTGGGGGTGTTTTAGTACCTCAGGACCATCACAGCACTGAGGATGGACATGAGACAGAGATTTATAAATACACTACATACAGCTGGGCTGAAGAGTTGAGTCCAAAAGTCTGTGCACAGTTAGTAAAATATCATCTAGAGCTACAAAAGGTTCAATGTGACGGCTTTCATATGTGTTCCTTCATAATGACAAGTGTTTCGTTATTAATTTTAATGTTATATAACCTTTTTTCATTTCCTCTCAGCTGCTTCTGTAACAGTCACATGCAGGCAATAATGAATTTTTTAAAAAGACTTGAATTAAAATAAATGAATAATTTACAAAAAAAATCACCCGTGAAAAAATGAATCATGTGGGGAATAACATCCAGATAAATGGTCGTAAATTATAAATAAATTATCTAAGGAAAAAAAATATAAGAATGGTGTGTAAAGAATTACATGTGATAACAAGTGAGTCTAAAAGGATCGGTTTAAAATAAGTGAATCATTTACAAAAGAATCACATGTGAAAAAATGAATCGTTTGGTGGGATTAACATCAAAAGCTATGAATCATGTCAAATAAATGGTCATAAATTATAAATAAATTATCTAATGGGAAACAACTGTGTGAAGTATAAGAACGGTATGCATATAATAAGTGAATCGTGTGTACTGTAGTAATCACATGCCAAAATGAATCATTTGTGTGAAAACACACAAATGAACCATTAAACAAAATCACACCTGTAAATAAATGTATTGGGGGTTTTTTAATCACATGAAAGAGAAATAAAGGAGTAAAGAAAAAACGAAATCAAATGTTTCTGTTCAAAATCTGTGCAAATGTACACTTGCACAAAACTCATTCTGATAGAGTGATAAAACACTCATTCTGGTTTCATTAAGATTCACCTGATGACCTGAGATTTTATTTAAAGTGAGTCATTACTGAGGAAAACTCTCTCTCTCTCTCTCTCTCTCTCTCTCTCTCTCTCTATCTATCTATCTATCTGTCTCTCTATCTATCTATCTATCTATCTATCTATCTATCTATCTATCTATCTATCTATCTATCTATCTATCTATCTA
>JAOVVH010000043.1:3075505-3085991 GCA_028566435.1 Scorpiodoras heckelii
GTGGGGCAGTATATTGGTATAAGTGGGGCAGTATATTGGTATAAGTGGGGCAGTATATTGGTATGAGTGGGGTAGTACCGGTATATTGGTATAAGTGGGGCAGTATATTGGTATAAGTGGGGCAGTATATTGGTATGAGTGGGGCAGTATATTGGTATGAGTGGGGTAGTATATTGGTATGAGCAGGGCAGTATATCAGCATGTCATCTCAAGACTTTACTACTGCAACTCCCTCTGGCTGGTCTTCCCATGCGTGTCATCAGGCCCCTGCAACTGATCCAGTGACTGGACTGCAACTGATCCAGAATGCTGCAGCTTGACTTGACATGAAGTTCAGCCATGTCACTCCATTACTGCGCACCCTTCACTGGCTTCCTGTAGCAGCTCGCATCAGATATAAAACCCTGATGCTCTACCACTAAGCCAAAAATGGTCCAGCCCCTCCCTACCTGATGGCAGTGGTCAAAGCCCGATGCATACCTAGAGCCCTTCATGCGTCAAGTATGGCTCGACTTGACCCACCATCATCCAGGATACACAAGGTTTCCCAGCAGAACATTTCTCCTACATCACACTGCCTCTGATGGCTTGCGTTCTTCCCACAGATCACCCTGGTGCCATGTCTTCCCCAGGTAAGCAATGTACACACACCTGGCACCTGTCCATGCTGTAAATGAAAACATGCTTCATCAGAGCAGGCCACCTTCTTCCACTGTTTCATGGTTTAGTTCTGATGCCAACATGTCCATTGTAGGCATTTCAGTGGTGGTTCACGGGTTGTCTTTCCGTGGACCACTTTTTCAGGCACTACCACTGGATACCGAAAACACCCCATGACACCTGCCGTTTTGGAGATGCTCTAACCCAGTCATCTAGCCATCACAATTTAGCTCTTGTCAGAATCACTCAGATCTGTATGCTTGTCCACTTTTTCCTGCTTCAGACACATCAACTTCAACAAGTGATTGCTCGCTTACTGCCTAATGTATCCTACCCCACCTCTCAGAGGTTTTAATTTTATAGCTGATCAGTGTATATATCCAGTATATTATTATTCATATGGCCACTAAAGGAGTGACAGAGAGTGAGAGGTGTGTATATATGCTCATTGTTAATCTATCAGATGCAATCAGAGCTAATTTACGTCCCTTCCGATTTCTGTTTCACACGCGAATATGTGTACTCTTCTCTCGCCTTCCGCTTATACAGGCATCAAAGGCGCTGATGGGAAAAGCCACCTCTCTGCTGCCCACATCAAAGCACAGGAAGTGTGTCTCAGAGGCAGGCCGGCTGTTCCTGGCCTCAGTGTATATGTCCGGGTACAATAACAAATCTGTCTTAAAGCTGTGTAATGATGTGTTGACATATGGCAATGACTGTGTTTGTTGTATGACCGAGAGGAGGTATAATCACATGCTCATCCATGCGCGTGTTTGTAAAACCATGCACACAATATGTTATGCGTTAACCATTATGGACTGTCCCAACGACTTCCCTTAGGCCACAATTATATGTAAGTTTTGACTAAACAGGTTTTTTGTTGTAGCTTTTTCCAGTAATGGAAACAATCATAAACTACAGCTACAGTAGATATCAATGTGGCTCAAACATGATTCATTAAGTATACCTTTACTATCAGTGTAGAGAATGTTTTAGGCAGATAATATCACTTTAATAAATGTAAATTCATTGTGGTCTTGGTGTAACTTGAAGTGAAACTTGAAAGGAAATTGTACATTGCCCCCTTCCTAATTTCGTTTTGTTTATTTAAAAGTTTCAGATCATCAAATCAATTTTAATATAAGATAAAGACAATACAAGTAAACATAAAATGCAGCTTTTAAATGATTGTTCCATTTACTGAAGTTCAAGATTTATTCAAAAGCTATTTCACCCATGTGAAAACATGATTGCCCCTTAGCTACCAAATCAACCCGTTATCTAAATTCAGTTGACTACTGGCTTAAATTTCACTAGCCACACCCAGGCACGATTACTGCCCAACCTGTTGAGTCTAAAAATCACTTAAATAGAACCTGTCTGGCATTGTGAAACAGGTCAGAAGGTCTCAAATAGCAGCACATGATTCCACGTTCTAAACAGATTCGAATACCAATGCTCCAGCCATTACAGCCATCCTGAAATGCCGTTACATCTGGCTTAAAGCTGATACCACATTCCACCATAAGAATATCATAGCTAAAGTCAAACATGGTGGTGGTAGTGTGATGTTCCGCGGCTGCTTTACTTCTACAGGACCTGGACGACTTGTCATAATTGATGGAACCATGAATTCTGCTCTCTATCAGAAAATCCTGAAGGTGAATCCTGAAGGTCCACTATTTTGTGTTTGTGTTTTTAAAGCTCAAGTGCAGTTGGGTTCTACAGCAGGACAATAATCCGACATGCACAAGCAGGTCCACCTCTGAATGGCTTAAAAGAAACAAAATGAAGGTCTTGGAGTGGCCGAGACAAAGTCCTGACTTGAATCGCATTGAGATGCTGTGGTGAGACCTTAAACGAGCAGTTCATGCTCGAAAACCCTCCAGAGTAAATGAATTAAAATTATTCTGTAAAGAAGAGCAAGCCAAAATTCCTCCAAGACTCATCGTAAAAGACTCATCACAAATGTTTGAGTGAAAAGGGTGGCCCAAACAGTTATTAGATTCAGGGGGCAGTTAGTTTTTCACATGGGTGATATAGATTTTGAATAAATCTTTATCTTCAGTAAATGGAATGATCATTTTGCGTTTACTCCTGTGGACTTTATCTTATGTTAAAATTAGTTTGATGATCTGAAACATTTAAATGTGATAAATGAGCTAAAATAGAAGAAAGTGGGAAAGGGCAAATACTTTTTCACAGCACTGTACATCTGAACAGGATTTTCTTTAATACCCTCTTTGTTCCTTTTTGGTTTTTATAATGCGTGTCTTTTTGTGCAATTTTTAAAATAAATGTACAATTTTGACACCATATTTCTGAGCTAGTACAAAATGCACTAAACTAGTATCAGATGCACTGTAGCCTGCTACCTCTGATGCTGCTCATACACACATCACGCTATCTAAACTGAGATGATGATACACCACAGATCAAAGAGACAGGTACGCCGTGTAATCTATGTTCATGTGTCACCAGGCTCCTTTTTTTTTATCAACTCAAGGTCTACTGTTTGGACTGACAGGAGGTCTTTGGTCTGTTGAACCATGACAGTATATTTGACACGCTTGGCTGCATCTTGTTTTTCTCCCAGTCTCTCAGGGTGTGTGTTTGTACTGTCATCTATTTGTGCTCAGTATTTTTTTTTTTACTTTTTGGAATAAACCTGGGTTTATACTATATAATCTTTGTGCTATCATAGACAAAAAAACCCCATTGTTTAACTAATTCTTCGTTTTTTAGAACCTATAATGTGATGGCTGATTAAGTGCCAGTGTAACCAAAGCTAGCTGATGACAATCTGATGACAAATCTCAGAGTGTGTGTGCGCTGCTACGACGCCTGTCTAAACCCAAGAATAGGAGGATTGCATAATAAGATGACATGAAAGTCATGGGACTGCTACAAATATGCTGAATTGCTGCTAGCCATTGCTTCATCTCTAATGAAAGAGAACGATGCAGCAGTGCTTTATAGACCTTCTGTCTGTCCAGCTCTCTTACTTCCTCATCTGTACACTGTGCTCAAACAGGTCAGCTTCCAAAGCTTCAACATTTATGCTAATACCGCCATCCTGTCATAGATGACTGAGTCGCCGGGCCGAGCCTCTGCTGTAATTCACTGTGCTTTCAGGTGCACCCCGGGAGGTTGGTTTCTCCCAGATGAAACCTGTTTACCCGACTTGGCCACGTTCATGTGGTTTGTGTGGAAAATAAAATTAAAAAGCATCGATGCTGTTGAGTTTTATGTTGTACGGCTAGTCATTCTCATTTTCAACAAATATCTCCATTAGCTGTAGATTTTTACCTTTCTAGCAGTGTTTTTAAACACGTATGTAGCAAAAAACATGCGTCGATTGTAGATTTTTTTTAAAACGTGAAAAAACTTAGAATTTACATACAAATTGTATGTTATTATTTGATATCTTACTGTTGATGACCTGTTTTTGCCATGTCTGAAATAGTATTTATGTCACTACTTGGCCAGTTTGTGTTGCATCGAATATTTCCGATGTATTCGACTTCAGCTTCCGCGTTCAGAGGGTGTTCATGTGGTGCCTCCTCACTTGAAACTTTCCAGGTTTTATCTTTCCAGTAAAACCGACACCACTTGAAAGCGCAGTCGGCACAACTGCGTTGTTTAGCTGCATTGCATTCTGGGACTTTGAGTCCAATCTTTGCACCAGCATCTGCACTACTTCTACGTTGAGTTTCTTGTTACAATACATTTACATTTACATTTGCGTTTACGGCATTTGGCAGATGCCCTTATCCAGAGCAACTTACATTTATGTCATTTACACAACTGAGCAGTTAAAAGCAGTTAAGGGGTTAAGGGCCTTGCTCAGGGGCCCAGCAGTGGCAGTCCCAGTGGTGGGATTTGAACGCCCAACCTTCAGGTCAGTAGTCCAAAGTCTTACCCACTGTTCTACACTGCCCTATGACCTTAAAAGTCCCTGGAAAGTCAGAAAAGAACCTTTTGGGCTTTTTATTTGTTTGCCAATGAAAGTTAATCATTATCACTTATATCTAAGAACATTTAAAACTTTTTCTCCTTTTAAATAATATTGTATCTGCGCAAGCAATAAAACTGCCCAATGTGACGTCAGAGCAACAAACAGCTACTAAGATCTCACAGGAAATAATGCAAATGCTGCACCAAGCACCAGAATCACTAAACACATCACAGATACTTCAATCAACACATTTAAAGTGTTACAGGCCAGACATTTATTTTAAAGCTTTCATTTCCCCCCCTTTCCAACACCTTCAACAGCAAGGCGTCTTCGCCATGCTTTGCTGTGTGTCTCAACAAATGAGTATTAACTTTGTATTTGGTTTGGACTGAACATGGCACTGCTCTTTTTTAGATGCAGAGACTCCAGAAGACTCCCAGCTCACTTTCATGCACCGCCTTGGTCCAATAAAACACTTTGGGTAGGCCTAAGCGCCTCCTCTGCTCTCAGAACTGAGACACACATGTTGCCAGGTTGATGATAACCCCTAAATTCTCTATGTTTATATAATGGACTGGTTATGATTGCACAGTAGGTACAGAAGGCACTTTAGTTTCAGCTGACATATATGTGCATTTTGTAGATTTATAGTCACTGACTATACCACATCAGTCACCCTTTTTTTCTATCAATGGGACCATCAAGGGATCATCCTGGGACTAGAGCTGACCAGATGTTTATTCGCTGCTGGAGTGTTCTCAGTACAGCCCTCACACTGAGGTGACATCTTAGTGGGTGTGGCACTGCTTTTATCATGGCTTCCTGTGCCATGAATATTGTGTCGTACTCATGCGAGGATTCTCATAGTGTGTTTGTGGTGCCTTGTAAGTGTTAAAATTAAGTTGTAAAAATGTCATTTCCCACCGACTTTTACACTTTTACTGATACAGACCCGAGTGGCTATTGGTTCTAACTCTAACGCTGATGATTACCTTCTCAAAACGGTGATTATTACGGTCAGTGTTATAGATTTCACCAAGTACTGTGTCTGTATGTTAACCAGTACTGAAATAAACTCGTGTAACAGTAGAGAAAATGAGTTTATATCAGTGTTCATAGTGGATTCACTGGATATAGGTGAGGTGTGAGGTGCTTGAACACACAGCATTATTTCTAATATGCTGATACTCCCCGTTTTAGATTTAAAACTCCAGGCTTGCATCGTAGTGTGGACAGGCAGAAACAGGGAGCTTTTAGAACTGATGATTGTCAGGACGTTTCTTCACTTCGCTGATTCGTCACACTCTTGTCATGTGACCCTTTATTATTTAAGCAATCTGTGACAATTCCCGTATCCAGTGGCTTCCTGTCTGCACCAGCACGTACATACCCGGTGTATGTGTATGGACGAAGATTATTTCTCATACAGAGCTTACATATTAGTGAACATATTAGTATCAGTGTGGACATAGCCTGAGTCTGAACCTGTCTTGCTTATGTAATGCGTCTGAGGTTTTCCTTGCATCTATTACTTCCGAATTGTTCATTAAGGATCTAAATCTGTTTTCTGTAAAGCTGCTTTGTGAAAATATCCGTTGTAAAAGTGCTCTACAAATAATAATGTGTTGCTCGATAATGTGCACAGGGTAACACTGTTTTGCAGTCACGTGCAGGTTTGGATGTATGATACAAAAATGAATCAGATGAATTATAACCCAGAATTACAAATGACTCGTTATTATTCATTTTTGTGTTGAGGGATAACAATGATGAGTTGTCAGCTGTTGCTTGCGTTGCTGATCTTGTCGCACTACACGCTGACCACCATACAGTAATTGATCCATTTTTGAAACCATGATCGTGATGGTTCTGTCTAAAAGCAGCATTTCTTTTGTTAGAAGTAGAGGTGTTGTTCAGGACCAGGATCCTGTGGAACCCAAAATAACTTAGTAGTCAGTTATGCATAAGTGAGGAAAAGTGGGCCATCAGTGGTAAGAAAGAAAGGTCAGATAGTAAAGAGTGCTGCACGTTTTTGAGCGGTGGGAGGAATCTGGAGAACATCAAAGATCTTGAGCATGAAGGAGGTGTTAACGGCGTACAAACATCAACCTGAGATCAGGGTTTAAGCACGGACAATGGATCTCTGAGGTGACCATGAGCAGACACTACGGGCTGCACCACCACCATGCTTCCCAGTGAACCGGTAGTTTTACAGAGATTTAACAGACACATTGAACATCACTGACTCATGGACACAAGCAAGTTTCTACAACTGGCATTGAATTGGGGATTAGTTCCCAGTGTGGGGTTCAGGGTGACACTCGGATCAGAGAGAAGACCATGAAGTGAATCTGGCAACCTGTAAGGGCTTTGGGGAGGGCGGGGCTGGGAGGGAGAATGCGCGCCTGAGAGGGGGATCAAAGCTCCACTTGCGCTGTGCGCTGACTCTGTCTCGGGTGTAACCGGGCGCGCGTCGGGCTCTCACCGGGGATCGAAGTCGGGCTTGGGTCTCTTTGGATTACAGCCGATCTCATGGTTTATTCGTGCAGTCTGACGCAGAGAAATGGGTAAACTCCATTCCAAACATGGTAAGCCTTGCTTGTGGTTTGATCTGCTTGCTTTGGATGAAATGCGTTTCTTGTTGCACTTCTCTGACTGCACTGACCCCCGTTTTCCCCTCCGTTCTCCCTTCCCTGTGCCATTCTGCTGTCCAAAGCTGCAATCTGTAAACCCAGGGAAAGCCCGGAAGGTGAGTGAGTTCCGTTCCGTTCCCTTTGGTACCCTATTCATTGATTAAGAGCGCGCAGTAGAGCTGCCGGGCTGCGTAATGAACAAAGTGCCCCGTGCGCTTTCTTTGGCGCAAAACCGAACCACAAGTTTGGAGACGCGCTTCTCCTTATTATAGTGCTTCTTCTTCTTGTGCAGTGTTCAATGCAGTTTCCTTGCTGTCCGTGGCAGGTGATAGTTTTGTAGTGAATGCCTGCTTGGCGAGGAAAGGACTGGACGACTGGCTGGTTAAACAGAAGTATTACTGCAGCGGCGCTCGGCTGGAACAGCAGGACTGTCCACAGAAAAGCACCTGCGGGACGTCAGCAAGGGTAAGAGACGTCTAGTGTGTCTGGTATGCTCGTGGCGTCCTGTGTACACGTCTAAAACATATATGACCCTTCATGCTTGTGCACTTTGTTGCCTGATTTGCGCGCTGCGTGTCCGCTTTCCTTGCGCGTCCATCCATCCATCCATCCGTGCGTCCGTGCGTAGCCACAACGCACTTTACATTTCCACTTAGACTTACTAAAATAACCAATTATTTTGTCTTAATAACATGTCCTATCCTGGCTTGATCATTTCCCTATTTCGACAGAACGAATCATTATTCTGAATGAATCAACTGAAGCGTAAATTTAATAGCTTACATCCTTTGTGTCCTACGTCATAACTCGTTTCCAAACGTCATACATCATTCTGTCGACTTAATAACTCGTTTTTATGTTGCCGTAACTCATTATATCATTATTTCCGACTCGTTAATGACTCGTTATAATGACTTAATCATCATAATCATTGTTTTCAATCAGTACCGTGTTATTCCAGCGTAATCTGTCATTATTCCAAGATTTTTTGTTGCTTTTTTAAATTTTTTTTTTTATCTATCTTCCTATTCAGTGACGCTTCACATTGTTTCAAGATGGTATTTCAAGATCTGGTCATTATTTCGACTTGACGTACCGTAGTTAACACCTTACGGTCTTATCAGTAAGAGGAATACTATCTCGTAATCCTGTAAGATGTTTTCCAGATGTTGGTTTAAATTCAGTTAACACGGTGCTTATACTTCTATTGGTGGGTCATGTGTAAGTAATATGTTCAATTAGCATGATGTTAAGTTGAAACGATGGCATCGTGTCCTGAAATATTGGCTTACTAAGTTCAAAGAGTGACACAGAGCTTGACATTTTTGTTTGTAGTGTGAAGTTGAGGGATTTGAATTTTTAACACGGTTATAAACAAAAAAAAAATAATGAAGAGGCTTGTGATTTTGTATTTTTTATTTTTTTTACAATCTATTCAAGACTTTGGAGGTTTAATCTGTTAGTGAAATTTCTTATTTGTTTTGCTGAACACGTTCCTTAACATGCGTTTTTTCTCGGTACCACAAAAACCGAAGAATTCTTTCACGCCACATGGTGCGTCTTTTAGGAAAAGTCCTATAGGAAACTAAAAAGTTCCTCCAGGGCATCATTCAGAAATAACTTTTATGTGCTGCTGTTATTCTAGTCAGTGTAAGCAATCTGGTGTAAATATTCCTGTTGTAATTCTTAATTGTTTCCCGGCTTTGCCATTTTCTGTGACTTGGCCGGCTTAAGGACCACCCCGTTTTTTTTTTTTCTTCTCCCCCTTAATGGGTTCCTGCACTTGGAAAATGATCTTGGCATTGTGCTTTCGATAATCAAGAACAATACCAAGCGTGTATCTTGCAGCAAGCTGGGAACACACACAGAAAACAAATAAAGGCGCTTTTGTTTCGTGGCCCGAGCCTGACTGCGAAAAAAAAAGCAGGGCCGTTATGTTGATCTGCGATGAGAGAAGGTTTTTTTGAATCCACACACCCGCTAATGAATGGCTTTTAAAACGCCTGCCAACGGGCCCTCTACAATAGCAAATGCTCCCTTTGAAGCCTGAGGTAGACCCTTTTTTATATACGTTTATTCCTGGGAGTGATGAGAGGGGGAAATGTCTGGGTAAAAAGATTTTACAAAAGATCCTGAGTGGGTTTGTCCCTGACAAGCAGACAGTGTTCTGACACATTCCTTAAAACAAAAAGTAATCTGATGTAATACTAAAACTGATATGAAACATTGCGTTATGGAATATAACAAAGGAGCAGAGTGTTTGCACCTGACAGGAAATCATTTTAGGGGTCCAAGCACCGACTCTGCTGGAACCCAGTTCTTTTTGGTTTACAATTTTTTGCATTTTTAAAAGGAGAAGAGGGAAAAACTTCACAGCAAAGTTTTGTTTATTGCAGCAATGAATGTATTCATGAGAATCATGCGATGTGAGACATCTGTTTGAGTTTTACAAAAGTCCAGAACCAGTGACAGGCAATCATATTGTGCTGAAAAGAGGAGGGGGGAAAAAGATGGCATGAAAGTATTTGGACGTACCCGAGGCGTTCTCTGCTTGAGGAAAGTGTCTTTGTGCTTTTTAAACAAAAGATGATGTGAAGTTGTCGTGAAATATTTTTTCCCACTAAAAGGAAGAGATAATACGAAGGAAAGAAGAACTTTACACCAAAGCTAGGGGTGTGCATTTCAACAAAACATTTCACCGCCGCCTTGAAAGTAGTCTGACGCGTTCCTGAGAATGATGGGAGACATCGAGTTTGGAGTTTTACAAAGGAAGGGAGTCTATTTGCACCTGACAGGGTTTTTTTTTTTTGCTAAAAGGAAGAGTCTAGGGGGGAAAAACACTTCACACCAAAGTTTTTCTGTTGTTGCCTTGAAAGCAGTCGACTATATTCATGAGAATGATGCGATGTGAGACATCTGTTTAAGAGATTTACAAAGGTCCAGTCTGTTTATCTGACAGGCAGTCGTTTTTGTGCTAAAAAGAAAAAAGGGGGGGAAAAAGTAGTGCATGAAAATAGTTGGACATATCCAAGGCGTTGGGTAAAATGCCTCTGTGTTTAGACGAAAGGTGAAGTTTACTTTTTTTCCCCCGTCAAATGCATGAGGTTTATTTAAGCCGAGGAACAGAGGAAGGAATGTGTCAAGGTTCAGAACAGACGGCACTTTAAATGTAGGTTTGGTTTGATAGTTCGTCTTTAAATAACAAGACATCTGTGTCTTTTATTAAAGGATTAAA
>JAOVVH010000043.1:3296825-3308604 GCA_028566435.1 Scorpiodoras heckelii
ATAATAATAATCATAATAATAATAATAATGATGATGATGATGATGATGATGATGATGCAGGCCCAGCCATCATCTTTATCAATTTTCGTAAATTTTGTCTCAAATCTTATCTCATTATATCTAAAAAAAAAATTATATGTTATGTTAAGGTTGCTTTTTTTGTTTGCTTGTTTGTTTTTTTGTTTTTTTAATTCACGGATCCAGATGGAGAGAGAGAGAGACAGAGGGAGAGAGAGAGAGAGACAGATAGAGAGAGAGACAGACAGACAGACAGACACTATGCAAGAGGGAGAAATCAGGGATCACTGCAAGGATCATTTAACGTGTACGTGGTGTAAATTTTGGGGGAGTTGACCGCAGTAAAGGAGCCGGGAACCGGGTCCGAGTCCGGGGGCGGAGCCAGGGGGCGTGGCCAGGCTTAACGGAGGTCCGCGCTGCCGGAAGTGCAACGAGGTGTTAAATTAAAGGCAGCTGGTGGGAAAAGAAAAAAAAAAAGAGAGAGAGATAAAAGAGAAAGCATCGCTTCAGATGAAAGAACTGGATATCCATCATCCGTGGGTGTCACTTATCTTTTTTTGCCTGATTTAATCTGTGTAACCTGCTTACTACATGTACTTATATACTATTGTCTTTTATAATTTTTTTTTAAATAAAATGTTTTGATGATTATTAATCCGCTTCACGTACCCTAGGCAGACGTCTTTATCTTGTAGAAATTGTATATTCAAATCTAATTCTCAAAAAAATAATAAAATAAATATATTTTCAGGATCAACTTCCTCACCGCCGAAGGAATATAAAAACAGCCCGAATTTCAAAGTAGCACATTTTCAGATGATCTTGGCACTATTATAAACAACACTGGTCTAAAGAGGGCATAAAGATCCACACAGAAGGAGAGAGAGAGAGAAAAAAAAGTAATTAAGTAAGATCAATCTCATTGTAGACAGTCCCGAGGGATAAAACATTTATTTCGCAATTTAGTAGCTAATATTATGACCTAATATTTAAGTTAAGGCTACAGATCATAAGTCTGTATATATACTCAGTAGGCTGACAATGATCTTACATTTCGTTAAGGCTTTAAGAAAAGAAAAAAAGCCTTCATTGCTGAGCCTAGACAAGGAAATATATAAAAAGTTTCCCCTTTAACGAGATAGACAGGTCTGATCAATCGCAGCCATCCACACAAACGCAGAGAGACAGGAGCTGCCGAGCCGATCGATGCTTTAATTAAAGATTCAGAGGCTTGACAACCGGCCCAATGATGAACTGAAATCGGACCTGCGCTGCGGTATGGTTTTTAATGGCCATAGGCTGTCCAGTTCTCACTAAATTGCATTTCCATCTAAACAGATCATGGGGTGAGAGTCGATGTTAATGCGGCCTGCTTTAGAGCGCACTAAAGGTGCGCAACATTAAATCCGGTGCATTCAAGCGCCAACGAGAAAACGGGGAAAATGCAAGACAAACAGAAGTATAGTCTAATAATCAATCTAAGAAGCAAAAGAGTTGTGTTCAGTATAAAAGAAAAAGAAGAAGAAGATGATGAAGAAGAAGTGCTCGCACTGTTTCTTTTGAAAAAAAAGAGAAGAAAACAAAATGAAAAGTATTAAATTATTAGAATAAAGAATTACAGTATTGTACTTATTTAGCAGGTATTAAACCCTTCAAAGATTTTCCACCTTACCAACAAAGTGCATGTTTTTTTCCCCCTGGCCTTATGAATATCCTTTGAGCATTATTATGTATTTTTGTTGTTGGGGAAGTTTTTCCGTTAACCCATCAGACATATATGTACATGTATATGTATATTTATATGTATATGTGTACATGGATGACGGCGAGCTTTTTATGCTCAATAGCAGGCGAAGATGTGCAAAACCAGCTCATGTTTACTTCAACAAGTGTAAGGGACAGAATGCATTTAATTTCTTTCTCAGGTATAAACCATGTAAGACCTTCCTTTGTGTTCACTCATGTAACAATTAAGCTATTCAAGGCTTTGTAGTGTATAGCAGTAAGAAATAAGAAAGGAAATAAAACTAAACAAGGAAAGTGAAAAACCACAATACAGTAAACACTGAAAACAAGGATTAATTTCTAAAAACAGTTGAGATGTAGTTACGCTTGCTTTGTTTTTACTTAAATAAATGTTCGGTAATAGACCTATCTCGTGTTTCTTCTGCCTGATGGGGAAAAAAAATATCGTAGGCTATTTTTTAACGAGGGGGGAAAGTTAATACACAGCTGGTAGACCATCTAGCACAGATCAGTGTACATTATTTACAGTCTTTTGCTTTTGCGTATTCAAGCTCTAATGCATCACAAACATGAACAGTTTTGTTATACATACTACAGATAGAAATAATTTAATACTAACATAAAAGGTTATCTATGCAGAAATGCTAAAAGGTCCAAAAGCACACTTTTACACAATCACACAGCTCCGTTCTGGTGGTAAAACAGAAAAAAAAAAAAGTAAGTAATTGTTAATGTTTCCACTTCGATTTTCGAGCAAGGTTATAATCACTAATAAATAAGCTTTGTAAAACATTAACATGTTGTACATTGTACAAAAAAGCAACTTCTGTTCTGGAACTAAAGTCTCAATCTTTTTCTTGCACTTGTTCTCCTGTTGTGCACACGTGAGTACATGTCTTGCAAGTGTTTGTGTTTGTGTGTATCAGCTTGTACCATAGAAGCGCTGCTCGTCCTTTAGTTAGTGACAATCTCCTTGTTGTCCTCCATAAAACGAGTGAAGCGGAAGTGAGTGCTGTTTTCTGTGTTGGCCATTTTCTCTAGGCCAGCTAGTGCTGCATTGGACTCTGAGTTATGAAGCTTGTCCATGCTGCCTGTCAGGCCGCCGATGGGAGAACTGCCTCCGTTACCCACGCTTCCAGACAGAGATGGCTGCAAGCCTCCATTCTGGATCACAGATATCTCATTTGTCTTCATAGCCAGGCCATTGGAGAAGGCAGCAGCATACTGGTTCCAGAAGCTTGCTGGGTCTCCGTTGCCTACCCTGCTGGATAAGTCTTTCTGAAAGAGCTCGGGGAACTTGACTGGGTTCGTGCCCAGGAAGGCCATAGGGCCATCTACAGAGAGCCTGCGTCCTCGTCTCGCAGGGGCACTGTTCCACATGTGAGTACCCATATGCACCTAAATACAAGCGCACACACACACACACCAATAGAAAAAGTAAATGGTCAGCATTGTTTACAGATTTGTCCTCATATAAACACTGAGTTCATGAAATGATGCAATGGAAAAATAAAATATAGTTAATTTGCTAGTATTTAGAATAGCCTCTCAGAAAGAAACCACTGAGGTCTAGATTTTAGAGTAAGACAAATACATTTTATAAACACTCCTCTACTCTAGAAAAAGATCAAGCCTCTTGAGAACGTCACATCTTAGATAAATTGCAGTGTCCACTCTTATTGCATTCGACACTACTAAATGTCAAATATACCCCTGACTTGCTGTTTCAGCATGTGATGTAAGCCTGATATACAAGATCTGTAATATTTTGATCAGATACTTTCTAAGTCCTACATACCGAATGGTTAGCAAACTCATACCAGTTTAATTTTTTCCCCATAACAATGCTATTTTTGCTTCATACTTCTGAGCCTATGGCTTAAACTGCTCAAAGAATTTTAAAAAGTAAAGGATATGTCTCAAATTGGCAATTAGTATCCCATATTATTCTAAGGTGGGATATTATGAGGCTTTGGTATGTCTCCATTTTTAAAAGTGGACATGAAAATTGCTTCTGAAAGACAAGTAAATAAATATTTGATGAAAAGCATTTACTAATGAAGTAAGCTGTGAAATGCCGCTTCAGATCCTTTACTTCTCTTAATGAATACACTATAATTACTGATTTATTAGGAAGGGGGAATTCGTATCTAGTTAGAGATTTACATTGCTTCCTGAAAATTAAGCCGCCCATGTGTCAGGTTTCCTCAATTCTTTACAGGCGACTGGTGCGATCACACATGCCCACATAAACCCCCTGAGTTCCTGTTTATCTGTGAGTGGGGGCCCTTTCCATTCATGATCAAAGGGAATCTCACATTTTTCACAAGATAAATTCTGGAAAAATACTGAGCATGCAGCAGCTCAGGATGGTTGCTGCTGGTAACTGTAGTTAAAGCCTGTTAAGTGAAGCGTTCCTGGCTGTGCTCCATCAGTCACACTCTCAGGTTTCTGCCCAATATTCATATTAATGGGTGACTCAACCTTTCCGCTTGTACACCTTTATTTCAGCACAGCCAAGATGTTCTTTCTCTCTCTAACTTTTTCATTAGTGCACAATGACAGTGTCTTAATAAGTGAACATTTTAGAACAATTACACTTCCAAAAATAAACCCAAAGACATCTTTTGAAAAACTTCAAGGAGGAAGTTCACATTGTTTCTAACAGACTAAATGAACAAAAAGTCCAGCAAAGCATTAATTATATGTGATTTACTAGAGAAGTGATTACCTTGAGATTTCCTTTAGTGGTGAATGCACGTCCACAGATGGTACAAGCAAAGGGCTTCTCCCCAGTGTGGGTCCTCTCATGGATCTGTAGAGCACTAGAAGAGGAGAACATCTTCCCACATGCGTTGCAGTAGTGCTGCTTGGGTGTCCGTCTTGGAGGTGCAGCTGAAAGCACTGGAGACGTGGAAGCAGAAGAGGTCACCATGCTTGAGGGAAGATCTTTACTGTCATGGTGAGGAGCATGGAGGAAACCATTTTCAGCCTTAATAATGGAGGGCAAGGATACAACAGAAAGCAGAGATGGGGTAGGGCTGGATGCCAGGCTGCTGCTGGGCTCAAAGAGCTGGGAGGGCAGATCTCTCATTTGGTGGGTGAGCATATGTTGCTTTAGGTTACCCTTGGTGGAGAAGCCTCGGTTGCAGGCTGTGCAAATGAAAGGTCTTTCTTTGGTATGGCTTCGGTAATGGATGTCCAAGGCACTCTGACAGGCAAATGTCTTTCCGCAAATGTCACATGATGTGTTCTTAGAAATGCCTCGATCACGAAAGGGGAAAAGCATGCCCAGAGGGTCTTTAGAGGGGTTCATAGAGGTTAGGTCAAGAGCCCCTAGACCTGAGGAATGGTTTTGCATGAGGCCGGCACTTATCTGCTCCAGGGACAGTGCCCTCTGCTGACGATCCTCCAGACTGGGGGATTTGCGCTGCTGGGGAATACCACTAGAAGGTGATGGAGCTTGCATGGAGGAGGTAGATTCAGAGGCAGCGGGACTTCCTGCACTTTGGCTGTCCACGTCACCTCCTGGTGAGGAGGAATCATTAGTGAAGTGATCACCTTCAACTGAGCCATTTTCTGTTGTTTTAACTCTGTGAAACTGTGAATCGTCTATCAACTCCTGGGGTGAGTTCTTATCCTGGTGGTCAACACCTGATTGCTCCTGTGGCATAGGTGAAGAACACAGGCTGTCCTGGGATGCGTCAACAGATTTGGGTGTGTCTGGAACACTGCTATCTGGACCATCTTCTATTCCCTCCATGTTATCATCTGAGAAGTCTAAGTCATCAAAGTTTCTCTCATCAAATGAGCCTGCATCAGAGCCCATAGACTCAGGGTAGTTGTCATGGATAGGGGTGTTGGGAATCTGACCACCCATGTGCATGCGGATGTGCTGCTGCAATACAACAGCATTAGTGAACTTCTTCTGGCAGATGGGACAAGAGTGCTGCACCCTCAGAGGTGGCATGGCACGGTGGACACTATAGTGCGTCTTCAGGTTGCCCTTAGTAGTAAAGGCACGGCCACAAATTTTACACTTAAAGGGCCGTTCCCCAGTATGAGTACGATAGTGCATTTTCAGTGCACTCTGACAGCTGAGAACTCGGTGGCAGATGACACACTCATTGGGGTCCGCCACTTTCCTGTCAATATTTTCTACTAATTGTTGCAGTTTTGAAGTCTCTGAACCTTGCAAGGGATCAAGGAGTCCTCCAAATGGAAACTTAGCCTTAAACTGCTCTGACATCAGAGGCATCAGTGGGTTGGTAGACATAGGAGGGCTGTTAGACATAGTGTACTCTATCTTGCTCTCTCCTGCAGAGCTTGTGTTTGTTGTGAAGCTAGAAGGCTGGCTGCTTTCTTCAGTTTTGCCATTTGAGGTAGGCAAGGTTGCAACATCTCCTTCTTCTGACACACCATCGCTGCTTTTTGTGGAAGGTTCTGCTGGACCTGAGTCACTCTTTGCGGAATGGGAAGGGCTTGTAATGGCCACGGAATGATTTTCCTCTTTCTTGATGAACGGCGGCAGGCTTGGTATAGTGGGTGGGAGCAACATGCCAACTGATGAGCTCAGAGTAGATAAAACAGGCTTACTATCTAGCCAACTAGTGACTGGCTTTTCTGGTGGCATTGACATGCCATAGGGAATTCCAGTGCTGGTTGGAATATTGTCCAAATGCTCTGGTACTGGGTACGGGTTCATCTGTATATGAGGATACTTCTCTTTATGACGTTGAAAGTGAACCTTCAAGTTGCCACGCGTCGAAAAGCGGTTGCCGCAGATGTTGCATTTATATGGCCTCTCTCCTGTATGTGAACGCAAGTGGATCTGCAAGGCACTGTCACTCCCAAACACCTTGGCACAAAACCTGCACTTATGTTTGAAGAATGCCTCCTCTGAGCTGCTCTTAGGTTCAAAGGAAGATACACTGGGTGGCTTGCTTTTCCTTTGTTGGGCTAATGCAGCAAGTGAACTGAGGTCCTCCACTGTGGTTCCAACACTGGGAAGAGCACTGGAGAACATTGGATTTCCTGGTGGGGGCTGAGGTAGAAGTGAATTAGCCACAGGATTCAGCAGACTTCCAATCCCAAAGGATGGTGTAGAAGTCTTTGCCAGTGATGGGGTTCCTAGCTTGGAATGGAGATTTCCAGCATATCCAGCCCTGTTTTCCGATGTTTGGGTATTTGCCACAGCTGTCCCCAGTGCTCCCAGACTCTGAGATGACTCTCCCATTCCAGAGTTGCTTTGAGGTAGCTGCGCTGCACTAGCTATCTGCTTCAGGCTACTAATGCTAGCCGACTGGCTGGCGAGACTCTGTGCTAGCCCTGCTGCAGCTGCTAGCTGCTGAGACAGGTGAGAGCTGAGTGTGGTGAGTGGGTTGGTAGATGATGCCAGAGTGCCAGGGGAGGAATTGGGTGGCACGTGTAGCTCAGGAGACTGGGATGCCAGCAAGAGAATTTGATGACGTATCTGCTCTATTAGCTGCAGCTGGTGAATCTGCTGTTGTTGTAGGGCTAGAAGTTGCTCCATAAGTGCAGGCACTGCAATCCTTTGGCCTCCTGCTGATCTTGTCTCCTGAGAGAACTGGGCCACTGCCACTTTGGTGCTCTGGAGATTTTCAATGATAACATTGCTGTTCATCACAGAGAAGTTTCCCAGTTCTGTCAAATTATCAAGCTGAGGTAGTGAGGCTGAAAGAGCAGAGCTGCCCAGATTGGATCCACTACTACCCCTACCGGCATGGCTTCCTTCGCTGCTGCCATCGATGGGGCTGCTTTCCTCCATGTGTCCACCTCCATCTTCATGGCTAACAGAGATTGCAGACACATCCATATCCATGCTTTCTTCTTTATCCAGTGAGTTATGGTCTAAAAGGTCAGCACACTCCTCTTGATCTGCGTTATTAGTTGTGTCATTCACCTGCTCGTCAGGATTATGGGGAGAAGAGCCTGGAGAGAAGGTTCCGGAAGGAGACACAGGATTCTCATTCACTATCAGAACTAATTGATTCTTAGTGCAATTCTTCTGGTGTTGTTCAAGATCCGACAGTTCAAAGAACTCTGCACAGCATCTGCCACAGACATGGGCACCCGATTCCTTACAAGGGGGGTCATACAGCCTGGGTTCTGTGTCCCCTGAAAAGAAACGAGAGAGGGAGGACACAGAGAGGGAGAGGGAGAGAAAGAAAGAGAGACAACAAGAGGATTAGTGATTAGAAATGTTTTGCAGCTGAAGAAGCAGCTTTATCTCTTCAATTCTTTGTGGTTAATCTTCTGTTAATCAGTTTAACATTTATCCTGTTTATACTTAAAAAAAAATACCAAAGGAACAATAAAGCCCAAGAACATTTGGTTTGGAAAAAAAGAGATATGTGCGACATAGCATGAAGAAGTGAGGAAGAATAATAACACTTAAAAATATTGCTGAAAACTGATTTCTAAAAGATGTGTGAATTGTATCTGAATTCCCTGAATCCTATCAGCTTAGGTAATCATTTTCTTCAGACAATCCATCAAAATATAAAATACTATGAACTGAGGACATTGGGGCCTAATGAAATTTCATAGAGAGACATTGATTTCCAATATTTCATACTCCTCAAAGCTTACATGTCCAATAGGTGCAAATCAACCAATTGAAGGACTTATTAGACTTTCAATTTACTGTCAACTTTGCTCATTTTTAACCAGCCCTGTGCTTCTTGGGCAGGTTATCCCTGTCACTAAAATAATTTGTAGCCAGGCAACCTGCAATCAAGGCCTGACAGGCACAAGCGAGTCCATCGGCATTCAGCATCGCCTTGCTGTATTCGGTGCAGCCACTAAAGACGCTAACATAGGCCAGAATGAGAAGTTACAAAAATGCATATTTCAGCCATTACAGGGATACACTTTCTCTTGTTTTACTAGAAATTAAAGTCAGAATGACAAATGTGCAACAAAAATATAAATGATTTAATTTTAGTAAAAACCTATGGTGTGTGGTGTTCTAAGGTCAATTAAAGATTATGAATTGTGTCGCTGTGGATGTCTGACACAGTCTTTTGTTTCTCTGTCTTTTTCCGAATTAAGCCAACTTATGAGTGAATATGTAAGAATGTAAAAATTTAAGTACTGAAAAAGTATTGCTACACTCAGCAAGACATATGATTCTAGGGAAATAGCAAATTTAAAAAATGTAAATTAAAACAACAATTTTTATATACTTCTATATACTTTTATAGATACACATTTCGTTTATTTTTAAAAATAAGACAATTTTTTAAAAAATCAGTGAGAAATAATTTTCTGGTACTTTTCTGGCCCTGGCTCACCCCCTATGAAACTGTGGCCTCCGTTCAGACTTCCATCTTTCTCTCTGTCTCTCTTTCTCACCCAACCCATTCTTTGTATCCTTCAAAAAAATCTTGCTGTTTTACATACAAGTTGATTTACAAATTGCAATTTTCTATGAATCCCTTTCATTGTGAGGCTTTGCCCTCTACATTTTCATCAGTGTGGAGATTCATTTGCAAATGAAACCCCTGCAGAAGTGTGTCCCGGCCCTGCCGGGAGACAGGACGGCTCCCCATTGTTCCCCAGCATGGGAGCGTCGGAGCAGGACCGAGGGGGGCGAGGGTCTAGCCCGCTCATCACGGCAGTTTCTAGAACAGATCCTCTTTAATTCACGGATTATCCTCCCTCAGTGTTTCTCTGTGCTGGAACATCAGATAACGCTAAAGTTGCCATGACACCAAAGCCGTGCCTCACACCACCTCCATGCCCACCAGACGGGAAAAGTCAACTTTATGATGAAAAGTTTTTAATATTATAACAGGAAAGGTTTAGGTGTGGCTAATGAGGAGAAAAAAAAGGGGGTTTCATTTAGGCAAAGGGGGGAGGGGAGGAGATTAAACAGTGATAGCAAATGGTTTATGGTAAAGCTTTCGAGTTAATCTGTGTGTTACTTTAAGTGCAAATCTCAAAAGCGCACCGTTAGTAAATGTGAGCGAAAATCACATTAATAATGTGAATAAATATGCTGGTTTCCTTATTTCAGTTTTAATTTGAATACATATTCTATGCAACAAGTAGCAATGATAATTTAGTTAATAAAATAAATTTGCATAAAATGGATGCAGAACATTTTCTAAGTGTTTGACATATAATACTTGTGTCGAACATGCAACAATGCCTTACATTTGTTATTTAAATATATTGATCGTTGTGCAAATATATGCCCGAATAAGCAGATTTATATTTGACAGCATTACTATGGATAAACCCCATGGATTTATATATATCACTTTTCTGTTGCGCTAAAAATGGCTATGACATCACAGGACTTTTGCTTAAATTTTAGTAACAAATCTTTTTAGAGATTTAGAATAATCATTATAAAGTGTTCTGCATTCATAGAGATTTCGGCACAAATCTGTTGGTATGACTTCTATACGACTCGAGTACTTTCATGAACAGAAAAAAGAAGAAAATAATTAAATTATAATTACATTTTTTAATATAGTGATTACTTTCTAAGAAGTACGAAGCAGCAGATAGATTTCACCGTCCATGCTCGGAGAAGCGAAGAGATACTCTGAAAAAAAGCTTACGTCAGGTTCGAGATGGGAGTCGAGTGGAGGATTAGTGCGTCAAGCCGAAATGAAGCACTAGTTCTAATGAGATCCCAACTTCACACAGCTGTGAATTTGGGTTCACAACATAGAGAGCTACAGAGATCCATCAAAAACATGCTCTGAGCAAACAGGAAATAACTGAGAAACCGAGAGAGTGGCATATAAATCAAAGAATCGATTAAGAAGTAAGAAATGCAGTATTTCCTACAGTGTTTTGCTCTTCTTCCAGCGTCAGACTACTTTCAAAGAGCGACTTACTGTTCACCTCTTCATTTCTCTCTGGCTCTGTCCTTCCCACCCTTCTCCTATCCCTCCCATGCCCCCTCTCTCTTTTTCAGCCTTTAGGAAATGTCTCTATGAACACTAGATGGGGTAAAGCTCTTCTCTGCCTCTTGGTCAGCTTTGCTTGGCCTGTGCATTAGGGACATGCTTTAAAACAGGAGGGGTGTGAGAGGACACTTAACAAAGCAAAGCTGGGCCCTCAAGGCCACTTCCAAAACTTGTACTATAGAAATCATGGCAAAAAAAATAAAAGGACAAGCAACCAAATCCCTGTATATTCAGCGCTATTTGTTTCTGTGTGTTGTGGTATAAGCCGGCGTGAGCTCTTGCCGTATCTAAATCTCTCTTTGGGTGGGAAGTGTGTTTGCCGGGGTGAAAAAGGGAAAGAGCGACATTCATACCCCCCTCCCAGTAAAGCAGCAGTTCCTGCTATGCTCTCTTTAAGCAGGCTCTCTGGGGGTCAGTGATGCAGTACATGAGGACACGCTGTGACCTGATCTCTCCTCACCTCATCACAGAGGGAGGTTGGCAAAGGTTAAAACAGCTTCACATCCCACCCTCGGTGATGGGCCAACAGGGACCGAGAACTCGCCTTCCACTTCTCTGCCACACCATTCTCAGCGAGCCTCCATGACTGGGTCTGACAACACTCAGGCCTCAATTTTCCACCCAAAGTTTATCTAAGCATGTTTTACATAATGGGAATGGAAAGAAGTTTCTAAGTGGGCCTAAGTAAAACAAAATTAGGTGCATCATGTGCATGGAAGCCAACAGGTTATGCAATTTGACTTGCAAAATGCTCTACTTGGTCATCTGACATGGTATAACAAACGTTGCCATTCATTTCTTTAATTAATTTAAGGAGCACAGTTCTGCTCTTGATGTTATTTTCTTGAAATTCTGGGCAAGCTGCAGCTTTGACTCGTCTTCGCACGCAAATCCCTAAATATCTCTTGGTCTTATGATGCGTTTTTGCTTTATTTATTGAACTGGGCGGGGGGAAGACTTGTACAGGTGGTACTGTAAAGCTTGTTGCAATACTGTATAATAATAATAATAATAATAATAATAATAATAATAATAATAATAATAATAATAATAATAATAATAATAAT
>JAOVVH010000043.1:3388576-3399221 GCA_028566435.1 Scorpiodoras heckelii
CCACTCCTGTGTTGTCTTGGCTGTGTGCTTAGGGTCATTGTCTTGTTGGAAGGTGAACCTTCGGCCCAGTCTGAGGTTGCTTTTCCTCACCCCTGACCAGTCTCCCTGTCCCAGCCCCCCACAGCATGATACTGCCACCACCATGCTTCACTGTAGGGATGTTATGCAGGTGATGAGCAGTGCCTGGTTGCCTCCAGACATGACGCTTGGAATTGAGGCCAAAAAGTTCAACCTTGGTTTCATCAGACCGGAGAATCTTGTTTCTCACAGTCTGAGAGTCATTTAAGCTGGCTTTCATGTGTCTTTTACTAAGGAGAGGCTTTCTGTCTGGCCACTCTGCCATAAACTGCTGCAGTGATGGTTGACCTTCTGGAAGATTCCCTCATCTGCACACAGGATCTTTGGAGCCTGAGTGACCATTGGGTTCTTGGTCACTTCTCTTACCAGCTCTAGGAAGAGTCCCGTTTGTTCCAAACTTCTTCTATTTAAGAATTATGGAGGCTGCTGTGCTTTTGGGAACTTTCAGTGCAGCAGAAAGCTTTTGTAGCCTTCTCTAGATCTGTGCCTCCACACGATCGTGTCTCTGAGCTCTACAGCCGGTTCTTTCCTCCTCATGGCTTGGTTTTTGCTTTGATATGCATTAGACCTTATATAGACAGGGGTGTGTCTTTCCAAATCATGTCCAATCGACACGGACTCTAAGGACAGTCGTGAGGTTGTGGTTGAGGAACCAGCCTTGTGACCGGAAGATCACCGGTTCGATCCCCACAACCAACAAGAGCGTGTGAACAATGCTGCTTGTGTTGCTGCTGCTTCTACACATGCATTAAGTATAAACTTATCTTTAAGCCTACATGTTGCATTTTGTATATATCAAATGATTTATATATTATAATTTATCTCATTTTATCTATATTTTAGTTACTTGTGAATTGCCTTTGTGTAGGAAATACTGTGCTATATAAATAAACATATTTTCACTGGGGGCTCTCCGGTATTCTCTTATACCAGTAAGTGGATTGGCTAAGATAAAATGGCCCTACGTGTGAATGTACGTGTGAATGTGTATGTCCACAGAGTTTTGTGATAAACTGGTGCCCCATCCATTGTATATTCCTTTCTCACGCCCAGTATTCCCAGGAGCCCCCAAGACTAGGATAAGCATAGAGGTTATACTGGAGGATTATCGGGCCAATTTTGGGTCCGATTCACGACAGTTTTGGGGACGTATGCCGAATCGAGAATGATCTGAAACAAAGATCCTGTAGTGTGACAGGTTTACAGATATAATCTTATTGCTCCCGGTTGGAATGGAGCCTCCTTGCTTTCAAACCGTAAATATCGAACATGCTTGATGTTTACAACTTAAAATCCTGTAGTGTGAAAGGAACAATAGCCAATGAGAACAAGATAACAAAGAAGCGTCACTAATTTGTATGTAATGATGTAATTGATGTAATATAATAGAAAGTTCCATATGATCTCGCATGTTTCTGAGTAATCACCACTCTGAAATCGTTTAATTAAATAGGCAACTGTGTGGTCATGCTTCTTGACTGAATCATCTAGTGTGTGTTTTCTAGGATTAAAAGATTAAAAACTGGTTGAAATGTTTCTTTATGTCTATGGTCTCGCGTGTTTTGAAAATCCCATAGTATGCACAAGGCTTTAGTGGAGGTAGATAAATGATGTACCGTAAGTGGTATGAATTGGTACTGAATAAAATTGGTAAATTCTCTTAAAATAATTGAAAGATGTAAATTTTTGCTTTATCACATTCTGACAGATCAGCAGAGATTACTCATCACTACTTTATAGAACAACTCCTTACTGCTGATGTAATTGGAGCATGTGTGTGTGTGTGTGTGTGTGTGTGTGTGTGTGTGTGTGTGTGTGTGTGTACGCACATGACGACCTTGATAACCGTCACATAAACACACATTTGGCCTTTTCCCAGAAATCAAATCATCAAATCAAATCAGGCTAACCATTGAGCCGCTCTCTCTCTCTCTCTGTATGTGAATGTGTGTGTGTGTGTGTGTGTGTGTGTGTGTGTGTGTGTGTGTGTGTGCATTAGTCTAAGTGTGGGGTTAAGTGTACCTGGACAGAATACATGCCCTCAGTACCAATGCTGAATTAAATAAATAAAAATCAGGGGTTAAGGGGGGAAAGGTTTATTTTACAGGAGAAACTGGGGAAATTTCTGTAACACTGCATTCTTAGTATAAAGCCTGAGTGAAACAAAAGGACAGAAATGTGATACTTCCAAGAAAGTATGTAGGACTGGGCCAAAATATTGCATGCAAGAGGAAGTCTATGTTGTATTTTACATGAATTAAAGTTTAAAAAGTGTCCATGCTTAATTGTGCTCCAGTACCTAAAAGAGCAATAATTAACACCAAGGATATGTTTTAAAATGTGGGCCTTAATTTGTGTGAAAAATATATTTCCTCTCTCACAACAAAAATATATTTCCTCTCTCACAACTTTACTTCCTTCCACATCTTAACCTTATTTTAATAGTCCTGTTAGAAACCTTGCTAGTTCTCTTTGTTAGATGCTAACTGTGCTTAGCTTTAGCTGTGTTGTCCAAGTTGTTGTAAATTGTTAAATAGTGTGTGTTATTGTTGTTAATGCTGTTGTTACCTCCATCCTTTGTCCAGTCTGCTTGTTATGTTTCCTTCTATGGTCTTGGAAGGGCGAACAGGTAGATGTGTGCACACCTACATTGTGCACATGTAGTATTTTGACTGTCTAAACACACCAGGTTAAGGGTGGGTACCACACCTTGTAATGTTAGCCTAGTTTAGTGGAGCAGTTAGATTGCCTTGCAAGTTAGGCTAGATTTCTCTATGACAGCCTAGAGTATTATTTTCTTTTTTTTTTGTACCATCCGTGTTCTCCTCTTCTGGCCCTTCATCACTACTGTTTGTTCTTGTAAAAGTCAGTCTGTTGATACATTCAATGAGTTTTGTCTTCTATGGCTTCAGGTTGTATAATTAAAGTGCATTTGATTGTTTATGCTGGTCCCTTTACAGGTTGTCCATCACCCCCACCTATACTCTCCAGGTTTGTTACTGTTTCCCTGTTACACCTCTAGACTAAGGCTATTCCATTCTGTGGGGTTTGTGAGGGTGAAGGTGTTGGCACCACCAGTGTTGCAACTGCACAGGAGGTATGGCATCCTTTGACTTGCAGGTGTTTGTTGCCTCACCTAGTTTAGATGTAATTGAGAGGTGTCATAAAGATGACTTTATAGCAATAGCAGCTGATTATGATATTCAGCTAGCTAAACAGTCCATTAAGAAGGATATTAGGAATAAGGTCCTTTCTGCACTAAGAGTATTCAGAATTTTAGAAGGCCCACCACCTGCTGATACTACTAGTACAGAGGTCGGTGACACTGAGAGAGTGGTAACCCCTACTGCTACTGGGTTTGAGGAACAAGCCAAGCCTGAGGTTGATGTTAAAACAACATTGCCTCGTTTTGACCCTTTGTCAGCAGGGTTACATGATGAAGCCTGTGCTAAGGTGCACATGTCTCCATTTGGAGGCTCAGGACAAAGCACAAGCACGACAAGTAGAGCTGGACTTGAGGTTGACTGGGAGGTCCGACTACGGGAGTTGGAATTACAGACAATGAAGATTGCTTCTTCTTCTTTCCCTGCCCAGGTGCCATTCCCTGCCATACTTCATGCATATGAATTAGGTGGTGGGCAATTTAGCCATCAGTCATGACCATCTTATCAAATCTCTTAAAAGCTGATCCAAGCTTGAGAAAATGATTTTTGGGGTTAAACAATGCAGATAGTATTGGGGAAAAACAAGCTGCATATTTCATAGATCAGGATGTTTTAATGTGGAAGTGCTCTCCTCATGCCAATGTAGAATATGCAAGTGTTGTGATACCTGATGTATTAAGACAACATGCACTTCAGCTAGCACATGACCATCCTTGGTCAGGACATTTAGGCGATACCAAGGCACGCTTGTGTCCTAAAGCATTTTTTTTGGCCTAGTCTTAGGAATGATGTGGCTAAGTTTTGTTGTTCTTGCCATGCCTGTCAGTGCACAGGAAAACCTAATCATATTATTCCTTTTGCTCCTCTTTGTCCTATCCCTGTGACTGGGGAGCCTTTTGAACAAATCCTGGTAGATTGCATAGGTCCATTGCCTAATATTTTTTAACAATAATGTATGCTGCAACACATTTTCCAGAAGCCATTCCCCTTCTCAAGATCACAACACAAGTAAGAGCTAAAGCTTTGATAAAGTACTTCACTACCTTTGGTCTGCCCAAGGTTGTTCAGTCAGATCAAGGTAGAAATTTCCTGTCCAAGATGTTCGCCCAAGTTATGGCCACTCACGAAGTCTCAAGTCCATATCATCCTGAGTCACAGGGTGCTTTAGAAAGGTTTCACCAGTCTTTAAAATCCATGTTTTGAAATACTGTTTAGATATGGGGAAGGCCTGGAATGAGTGTGCCCCTTGTGCACTTTGCTGTACATGAGGCGGTTCAGGTGTCATTGTGGTTTAGTCCTGCTCAGCTTGTATTTGCTCATTCTGTGCATGGCCCGTTTTAAGTGAAAACAGCAAACCAAGAACTGGACTATGTTAGTACTTTTTGTGAAAGCTTGTTTAAAGCTTGTGCTCTTCCTCGTGAAATGCTCTGTGGTTATCAGGAACGAATGAAGCATTCTTATGATAAGAATGCTGTATCCAGGAAGTTCCAGCCTGGTGATAAGGTGATGCTTTTGCTTCCTGTCCCTGGTCCATCACTGTCCGCAAAATTTTCTGGTCCGTTCATTGTTGAGGACAAACTTAGTGACCCAGATTATGTCATTTGCACACCAATCGTAAACGTAAGAAACACCTTTGCCATGTCAACATGTTAAAGGCTTACCACACTCGTGAAATTCCTGTAAGTGATGGTGAGATGTCTAACACTATGATTGCCTCAGTTGGTCTGATGACTGCTAGCATTGATGTTGCTGCTGACGCAGATGGGGTAGTAATGTGGATTCCTCCATAGGTATCCTGCAGACTTCTAAATTCTGAGAGGTTGCAGGCCCTGCCTACACTTCTAGGTCACTTACTGGATTAGCAAAAAGCCAATATAGAAGGAATAATACAAAAGTTTCCATTTATTTTTCATAATGTCCCTTCCCAGGCAACTGTTCTTAAGCATGATATTCAGGTTACCCCAACAACCCCATTCAAACAACATGCAAACTGTCTCAATGCCATAAAAAGAGCTGCCATGAAAAGGAAGTTGATTATTTACTGGAACGTGGGTTAGCAAAGCCCAGATGCATCCCTTGGAGTTCCCGCTGTAATACTTGTACCAAAGCCTGATGGTTCATTTTGCTTGTGCATGGACTATAGGCATGTAAAATCAAAGGCGGTCGAAGTCTCAGACTCCTGTCTTCTGCCTAGAATTGATGACTATGTTGACAGTGTGGGTTCTGCTCAGTTTGCTAGCAAACTTTATTTCAGCATTTGTAGCTCCTGATGCTTTTGTACAATGCACAGTTATGCTGTTCAGCCTTAAAAATGCTCCAGCTACATTCCAAAGGTTAGTGAATACTGTTTTGTCAGATGTGCCAAATTGTTCTGCTTATTTAGATGATCTTATGATCTATACAGTAGATTGGCCCACTCATGTAAAGACCAAGCTTTGTAGGGAACCTGTGTATGAATGCCTAGAGCAGGCTTCTTTAACTCTTAATTTGGATAAATGTCACTTTGCTCAGGCTAGATAGTATGTGAAGGACAGGTACGCCCTGTTGATGCCCAGCTCTCTGCTATTGTAAGTTATCCCACTCCTACTCTATGTGAATTACACTGATTCTTTGGTATGGCAGGACACCATTGTACTTTTTCTAAAAACTGTATTCACCACTTACTTCCTTGCTCAGTCTAACCAAGCCTTTTGTGTGGGATTCCATTTGCCAACATGCCTACACTGACCACAATCTGTATTTTTATCATGGCTGTACAAACATAACCAACATTTGTTGAAGTGGTCTCTTATCCTTCAGGAATGTATCTTGGAAATCAAGCATAAGAAAGGCTCAGAAAATGTTATGGCTGATGCCTTATCCCATGTAGGAAATGTATTTCTTTGTTTATTCATTGTTCTTGATGATTTTGAAGCACTCATCCTTGTCACAAATATTTTATTAAGTTTGTTCTTTGGGGTGGGCATGTTCCGTGTAAGCACCGCCTATGTGGATATTTCTTTTCCTTTTTGTTTTTTTCTTCTCTCTTGTCTTTCTGTTTATGTTGCCTGTCTCTTCCTTTATATGTGGTTTGCAGTGTCAGTCTTCACTGACCTTTGACCCTCAGTCAATCAGAGCACATTACTGGTCCAGAGGGGGCAGGTCTTTGAGTATATAACCTGCGCCAGTTAGCTTTTTGGCTCATTTGTTTGGTTTGTTGTCTTGCTGGTTTTTTGGATGCTCCTGTTAGAAACCCTGTTAGTTCTCTTTATTAGATTCTAAATGTGCTTAGCTTTAGCTGTGTTGTCCAAGTTATTGTAAATTGTTGAACGGTAAGTGTTATTGTTAATGCTGTTGTTGCCTCCATAATTTGTCCAGTTTGCTTGTCCTTCTATGGTCTTGGAAGGGAGAACAGGTAGATGTTTGTACACATAGGGTTTTGACTGTCTAAATACAGCAGGTTAGAGGGTGGGTACCACACCTTGTAGTTATGTTAGCCTAGCATAGTGTAGTGGTTAGATTGCCTTGCAAGTTAGTTCAGATTTCTCTACACCGGCCTAGAGTAGTCAGTTTTATTACCTTCTTTTCTGATCACGGTACCACAATGGTTTCTCGAACAGTACTGCCTGAGGGCTCAATGGTTGTGCACATTCAGCAGTGGTTTCTGTCCACGATGCACCAAGTTTTCCCCTGAATCCCTGACTCTTTTCATGATATTATGAACTGTAGATGGTGAAAGACCTAAAATCTTTGTAATATTGTGCAGAGAAACATTGTATTTGAACTGACTGACAATTCTGTCATGAAGTTTGGCACAAAGTGGTGAATCACAACCCATCTTTGCTTGCAAAAGTGAAGCCAGTTTTGTTGCATTTTTTAGAAAGTGTCTCAACTTTTGTGGAAATGGGGTTTGTATATACACAGTTAGAGAATCCATTAAATCCATTCAATTATATTTCATTATAGCATAGTACTGGGGGTAGGGGTAGCCCAGTGGGTTAGGATTCTGAGTTGTGGTTCGGAAGGTCGGGGGTTCGAACCCCACCCGGGGCTGCCCTCTGAGCCCCTGAGCAAGGGCCTCAACCCACTGCTCAACCTTGTCCCAACACCCTGCTTAAGGGGGAGGGCATCCGGTGTAAAAACTGTGCCAGACTGTGTGCAAACTTGAACCACTGTGGTGACCCCAAGGAATGGGAGCAGCTGAAAGAAATACATACATTATAGCACAGTACTATTGAAGTCTCACTTCTGCTTGGTCAGAATGTGTTGATTCACATCTATACCAGCATCTTAGACAACAAGGCAGCTCCAAATAATGGATTTATATTAATGCACCCATTCTAAAAATAGAAGGAGTCTCCAGTGTCAGCACTTTGTAACAGTCAGAGTCAAAGTGGCACACAGACTTTGTGCTGTCATTTAATTTTTTTGTATCATTATAGAGAGAGAGAGAACAACTGTGTGTGTGTGTATATATATATATATATATATATATAGCTGCTGTAATGTAAGTAAGAACAGGACATTTTGTTTTCTTACTTATATTTCACAACATTAAACTTAACTCAAAGGATAAAATAGCATCATTTGACATTCTTTATTAAATATAAAATGGTAGTGTTGGTAAATTGTGATATGCTTTGATTCACTGATGTTTTTTTTTTCTGTAACAGCATTTTCCCAAAGTGTGTAATAACCTACTTTTCATAATAGACACATACATGTCACATAACAGACACATAAAACTTTTAAACCTCAGAAAAAAAAGTGAACATATTAAACTCCATTGTTTTTTGCATTGGTGAATATTATCACTGGGAGCTAAGTGAGACCCTTCTTTATGTTAACATATGGTTCTCTTCTTTCCAATAAACAATCTGACAAACAAAACTTGATTACACACTGTGTGTGTGTAAGTTCCCTGAGAAAATTAAATCTGAAATTCAACTCCCAAACTTACAGCAGGCCACCTGATACACCTGCACCAAGATGTATTTCTTTTCCCACGAGGGGACGAGAGTCTACCGTAACTACTGATATGCACAAAAGTTCATGTACCCAATGAAGAATTCATCACAAATACCAAAGAGTGCCAGACACTCCGAGAGTAGAAGATAAGGAGCGACTGCTGAGGCACCATGACCTAGTGTTATGATGGGAAATGGTTCATAACAGGAAACACTGAGAGATGCCTGTTTTATTCCATACTACTCCCTCAGCACCATAGGACAAAATTCATAGTATTTTCCATAGTTGTTGTTAGTTGAAAAGTTAAGGCGCAATTAATATTAATAAAAATTATTCAATAATTTCTTTGATTTTTCCTTGTGTGTTGCAGTCACTAATATTTAATACTCTTTTAACTTCACAATGAATTTCAAGCTTTCCTAAGCTTGAAACTCCTACAGCTACAGTATAAAAAAACTAAAAAAAATAAAAAATCTTAATGTTGGAGGACAAAACTTAGAGGTCTCGTAAAACACTTAAAGGATAAAACATAAAATTCATTAACAAAATTATATTTTTATCCTTTGGAGATAAGAATGCCTACTGCTTCCTTTTTATTTCTCATTCCTTTATATCTTTTTGGTGGTTTGCTCAAGTTTAGTAATTGCAGTTATAGAATGTACAGTCGAAATGTACATCCCTACAGTATGCTTTTATTTTATCTTTTATTAAAATATATATATACAGTATGGTACAAAAGTTTTAGGCACCCTGTTGTGTTTAGGTACAACTTTTGTTGTTGTTGATTTTTTTTTTAAATTCTGCATTATCGAGTCAGTACAAAACGATTTTATATTTCCAAATGTTACTTTTCCATAAAAAATTTAAATGTGACACAAAAGTGTTTGTACATCAGTAATGAAAGCAACACATTACATAACAGACCACTTTTCAGACAAAAAAACATAATCAAGGCTGTTGGGGTTTGCATGCAAAAAAAAAGAATTAAGTGTGACAGTCAAAGTCTCCAGAAGAGCTGTGGCAGATTCTCCAAGACACTCAGTAAAACTTAAAAGCTAATTTCCTTATAAAATTGCACACATTGTACCTGGGAAAACTGTTTAAGAAAAAAAAAACCATACCAAATATTCACTTCCTTCAGTTTATTACTGTTCACTGCACTTTATAGTGTTTTTTTTTTATGTAGAAACATCTTCATTATTTTTAGAGGTGTCTTTGCTTTACAGCGAGTCTTTGCATGCGTCTAAGACTTCTGCATCGTACTGTACAGTAATTAGCCGTTAAGTTGTACTGAGTGTCTTGGAGAATCTGCCACAGCTCTTCTGGAGACTTGCTTATTTTTTTGCAGCAAAACCCAGCAGCCTACATTATGGGTTTTGTCTGAAAAGTGGTCTGTTATGTAATGTGTTGCTTTCGTAAATAATTTCTTTTGGTGGATTAGTAATGTTTGGAAATATAAAACCTTTTTGTACTGACTCAATAATGCAGAACTCATTATTATGGTCGAAATTTTGGCCACAGTTTATACCCCACTTTTAACTGACCTCATGAAAATTTTGTACAAGTTGTAGCTAGTGATGTTGAATTTCAGTTTCACATTTACTGTCCTTTTTTAACCTCCTTCACCATTTCTTTAATGTATGAAGAAGTGAGAGCAATTGAGCTACTCACAAATGTTGATGAAAAAAATTAAAAAACTTCAATTTAAACCAGTAATAAGTTTTAATTTGGATAAAGTCATTCGTTCATATACTAAAGATAAAGGAAAAGGAGTGAAAACTAGCTCTCGGGAAGTAATAACCATTTTGGACTTGCTGTATACTAATATATTAGTAGTAATTTACGATTTAATACAAAATTTAAACAAAAAAGTTAAAAGAGCTAGAATTTTCTAGGAAGAGTAAAGTATCCTTGATGATTAAGGTGTATTAGTTTCCTAACAAGGTTCTACTTGTAACTCTGTTAGGAGAATGCTGTTGTATGGTTCTATATAGAAACTTTTCCCCACATGTTAACAAATCAAATAACGCATCTGTCATCAAGATGATATTATTTTAAAGAGCTCTATAACTTTTGAAACTCTGAATCTCTGAAGCTGAATTTAGGAGAGGAATTTCCACTCATTATGAAACTCCATTATGAACCCGTTTAATGTTCTACCTCGTGTGTGAGCGTGTTATTGGGCTGTTGGATAAAAGATGCCACTCTCTCTGTCCTGAAGAGAGCTTTCTCAGTAAAAAGATGTGTGTGCATATTAAAAAGGGCCTGAAATATTCGTGCTGTCAGCGCTGGTCAAAGGCTCCTGCTTTCACACAGGAGCAGACAAAAGCAGGAGGCGGTGATCATCTGGGCCAGAGTGAGAGCGTGTGAGAAATAAATCAGCACAACACACACACACACACACACACACACACACACACACACACACACACACACACACACACACACACACACAC
>JAOVVH010000043.1:3499919-3509930 GCA_028566435.1 Scorpiodoras heckelii
CTGACAACCCCCACACACACACACACACACACACACACACACACACACACACACACACACACACACACACAGGCCACAGGCCACAATGCTAATGCTGCATTTCCCCTCTCTGCTCTAATGCATCTCCACTGTTCTCATAGGCTAATGAAAGCAAACAAATCAATAAATATAAATTATACATGCGAGCCAATGCACCGCCGACAACATAAATGGCCTAATTAATTGCACTTGATTAATTTATATACTTTAATTATCTCTACAAGCCACAGATGGCATAAATATCGGGACAATCTGCTTATTGCTACGTCAGTCATAAAATGGCAGACGATGGGAAACGATTAGGCTGACCGAGGCTTTGTCGCGCCTGCTCACGCTGACATAAAAAACGATGATGTTCTGAATAATTTAACGATAAGCAAATTGCAGCAAAGAGCAGGCGAAGCCCTCCGACCTGATTAGTGTTCTTATTTATCCCCTGGTTTTTAATATGCCAAGTGGCTCAGCTACTTTCGACACACACAGCAAGATTTCTGCCACCTCATTAAAAGCTTTCTTTTAAAAGCAGACTGGGTATTATTGCAAGCAGTCGCCTTTATTGGAGAATTCTGACACATATTGGTCTGCAGACGTTTCACTTGTATGCACATGAATTACTTTTTTAACCATAGATGATTTGTAAGAATAGGCACTTCCTTCACTAATTCTTATACATATAAGGACTATTACTATTATTAACATTGTTCTAGCCATGACCACGCCCCCTGGTTACTGTAAAGACTTGTTCATTGTTATGAATTTTGTCATATGTCTTTGGTTATATTCATCTCCACAATGTTGCTGTATGTTAAACCACTGTATTCCTAAAGTGAACTTTCCTATCTAACTTTCTAATCTCTTAATTCTTAGCATCCCAAGTCTTATTCCTAACACTTTAATAAAGCTTCCATGTTGTGTCTCTTTTCTGTTTTCTTTCTCGTATCGACTAAACGTCTACTGACAGGTCAACTTCAAAAAATACCCAGACAGCCGCACAATCATCATCTGATCTCACAGTGCCTTAAAGATGTAACACAATCAGATTTCTGTTTGAAATATTCAAGCAAAAGTGCATAATCAAAGAATCAAGGTGCTAAAGAGAATACATAGAAAAAGATATTTTCTCACAGGAATCGACAGACGATTGGAGATCCTCCCAGAAGTTACAGAAGAGGACGAAGCCAGAGAAAGAGGAAGAGTTTGAGGCGTTTGCTTCCTGATGGCTGGCTAATGAGGGTTTTTAGAATAATTAGCCCGACAGGGAGTATGGCAGACTAATGAAGGTTTCTGTGCTTACAGTGCAACATTAATGTGCCTAGGTATTGTAAATATGTCGCAAAACATGATGAAAAATCCCCAGCACGCCACCCGACCCCAAGTCTTGCACTAAATAAGGACAGACCTTATCAAGCCGTGTCCTAACGGTCTTTTAACCAAATTACAGTGTCTGATACGTATTATCATGATCTCACCTGAACAAAGGCCCGCCGTCGGGAAAACAAAGCTACTTTTTTTTTTCAAAACTTCGAGCATAATTGCGTGTCATTGGCAGACCGTGGGTGCTTAAGGGGTCTGTACAGCGTGGCCAGCTGTGGCTTCAGGGGTAATCTTCCTCCTCACTGTCTGAACAAGTTCTGCTCAGGCGAGTTCATTTTTAACCTCCATAAATATGTATGGATGAAATATCATGCCTACAGGTCACGACTCAGTAGCATAAAGGCTTTGCAAATGTGAATAACAGAACACTTGTATCTTTAAAAGGATGATTTCAGCATGTGCATTATAGAGAAAGAGCATCCGCAGAGGGAACATATATTTCAGATCATGTAAATGCCTGAGAGTATTTGGCTCAGACTTCAAACACGTCCTCTCTCAGGGCTGACACGGAGCCAGCCAGTTCAGAGAGAGGAACTGTACCAGGCTCGAGTTGGCACCCTGCCGGCCAGCAAGACCAGGAAGTTCTGTGTTGATTCTTGAAGTCTGATCCAACCTGCAATTTGTTTCTATTTGCTGGGAAAAAGTTTATAAAAAATTTTTAATTTAAGTTTTAATTTAAAAAAAAAATAGATAAGGGAAAAACATAAGGGCTGTGGACAAAATGGAGTTGTTTTGTAGGACAGCATTCAACATAGGGAACATAATATGTAAGCAATTACAATTTATTTAACCATAGTTGACCTAATATTTCCACTCAATTTATACTCTTTCAAATATAATAGCACAATAGCAGACAACAATGATGTACTGTACATTGATATGCTTTCGTGCCATTCAAAATTCATAAAACTGCATGACCTTGCATGACCTAATCATCTTTTAGGAAATCAATTCACTCTAAATAGTAGATGACAGCAAGGAAACAAATTTGCTCAAGGACAGTGAATAAAAATAATATATACAGTACATGGAGTGGATACTTTTGCTCATTCAGAGTACAGAGAAATTATAATCAATAAGTAGCCAACACTTTTACTTGTTTATAATTAGTAAAAATTAGGAAAATAAGGAAGCAAATACTTTGCTTAGCTATTGCTTAGTAAAAAAATAAGTATATACCAGACCAGATGACACATGTGCCACTGGAGTTGACAGGAAGTTAAAAGTTTAGCTCAACAGGGGAAAAAAATGACTACTTTTTTCACTTATTTAATGTAAATAAAAATAATACATTTGTACAATATTTAGAAGGGAATTCATACTGCATTTTTGCTTACTCATAGTAAATTATTAGGAAAATATTATCAGGGGAAGGGCAACCTATTTGTCTGTTTGAAGTGAATGAAAACAATATTGACAGCCAGCAAATCCTTTTGCTCATTCACTGTAAAGAATTTATTATTTTTTTAATTAGCAGGCAGCCAATAGATTATTAATTTTTCATTCATTTACAGTGAAAAACAAATACAAGCAACAGGGTGCAAATGCTTTTTTGCACATCAAGCATAAAAACAACTGATAGCTAATGGGCAGCCAATACATTTGCATATATTTGTTCATGCACAGTAAATACAAATAGTTCCAGGCAGCCAATATTGAGCAGTTATAGTCTGAATGAAACTAACAGGCTGTTAAAGCTCCTCTTAGGTGTCATAGTTGTGTTTCTATCTGGTGTGTTTATGTAGGAATTTCTCAGAGTAGCTGCAGGTTTTAATCAACCGATATGACAGCCACATTTAAAGTGTAATGACATGCGGCTCGGCGTCATTTAGGCGCCGGTGATCAATCAGACGCTCATTTAGCTTTAATTCATGTAGATGCACCACCTAATACTCATTACAAAGATGCAATTTCCCCGAGTCGCTGCAGATTAATGGCAGCACATCTCTTCCTGTGTCGCCTGGCCACTGTGTGTGTGTGTGTGTGTGTGTGTGTGTGTGTGTGTGTGTGTGTGTGTGTGTGTGTGTGTGTGTGTGTTCGACGATAGATGACTCTCATGAGGGGATGGAGGTGCTCAGACACACACATTTAAGCACACACAGACACATACACACACTTATCTGCAGCAGGTTTATGACAAATCGACTGACAGAGCACAACTTTATCAGCAAGACAATAATAAAAAAACGAGAGGGAATAAAGAGAAAAACAGATTGCTTTATTAAAGACTTTATTAAAGACTGATAAACCTGGCTTTGCATGGTCGCTGTGGGTGTAAAATTATTTTCCTTTTAATCATTTGCATCACTAAATATGGTTGAATATATATATACATATATTTTGCAAAATAAGGATGCAAAATAAAAAATATATATATTAAAAAACTCCCAAGAGACATCCCCAAGTGTCATCTCTGATTTACATATTTCTCATTTTAGTTCTAGTGCACATAAAATAAAGAAAAAATAAATAAAACATTTGTAACACTATAACACTATATGTTTGACTTATACATCCATAACATGTTATAATGCATTAATAAGGCATTATAGACTTTGTTATAGTTACCTATGAACAGGTATTACAGTTTATAAGAGGTTTCTTGACTGTCTATGTGTGTGCCCCATGTTGGCAGATAGATGATGCCATCCTTCATAATGCATTCATAAATTGTGAACACAATGCATTATAAGCAGTGTTTATAACACATCATATCAGTTCAATATGAAAGAAATTCCTCCCCAGTTTACTTAGTGATATAAGCTCAGCCATATACACATTGTGACCTGCCCAGATATTTCATTTTATTTATAAAACTATAGACGTTCTATATGAAGCTGAAACCGTGTATATATCTGTTATAAAGCATTTATTAAGGTGTGAGGGCTGGGTAAAGGGGTTTGTAGTGCACTATACAAATTGTGACCTGTTTTTTTTTTTTCCTTCATACTGTATATTGAATCATATTAAAAATTCGTAAGGCATAATAAATATCTAAAACTGAAACTATACATTTCTAAAAAAAATTAAACAATATCTGTAATATGTAGGCATATGGCTTATGTAGGCATTATATCATTCATTAGACAAGTTCATCGTTTATCACAGACATGGTGGTTATTGAATGAGTTATTGAAAACTTTTCTTTGCTTCTCTAAGGCCAGACTAGACATATGTACAATTTATGCAGTTCTTCCTCCTCCTCCTCTTATTCTTCTTCATCATCTTGAGTGCAAATACTTTTGCTCAAATGCAATGAATAAAATACATGTAATTTACAGGGAATTAAGCTAAATTAATCAGAGATGCATTTGGTGTCTTTTTACCAAGTGTATGTATGTGGACACGTGTGGTTTTATATCTTAGTCAGGACCGAATATCCCCACAAGGACAGGAATATCGAATATATAATATAGAATGTAGAAAAGCTAAAAACTAAAAGAGTCAAAAGGTTTGCTTTTAGCTCCTGAGATTACGCTCAAGGGTTAAGGGTTCAATTTAGGTGTATGTCCTGTCCTGGTGTATGTGGAAGAGTGCATACAATAACAATTCACTTTTTCATTGATTTTTGTAGAAAGTTTCTATGTGTAGAATGTGATTTTTGTAGAAAGGTTTTATTCTTTTCTAAAAAAAAAAAAAAAAAAAGAAATGCACATCCCTATGCCAGTTGCCTCAGGACATGCCAGTACACAAAGTGGCATGGTTCTGTCTGGCATCACAGTTTACACTTGGGCATCAAAGGCAAAGGAAAAAAGGAATAAAAAGAAGCAGAAAAGGGAGCTTGACTGTCTTTCCACTCGAGCCAAAGCGCAAAGCAGCATTTAGAAGAAGCCACATGAGCCATCAAAGATGTTCAAAATTATGCAGGGTTTTTAATGCGACGCATTCAGTTTCATTTTTTTTTTCCCCGAGCCGTTTCTGAACTTCACTCCCGAGTCGATTCTGAAATAATATACAATCTGTGCTATTACTGGTTATGGCCCGTCAGACAGATCACTAACAGTTAGTGAAAGTGCATTCCTCCAGACGACTGAACAGTCATGGGAATTTAACACAGTCCGAGAGAGAAAGAGGAAAAGAAAATAAATGTATGTGGAAAAAAGCAGAGAATAGAAAATTAAAAAATATGAATTCAAATAACTAGTAAAACAAATACAGAAGCTCTGAACTGCAAGGTGTAAGATTTCATTTAAGTGCGTGTGATGTCATTATTTTGACTTCATTTGCTATAATTTCAAATTAATTGAAAATCTCATTACTTCGTTACATTTCAGAAGTCACAATAACAAGTGATTAAGTCTAAATAAAAAGTTACTAAGTCAAAAGAATGAGATATCTTTACAAAACAAGACACTTAATCAAAGTAGTGAATTAGTAAGTTTAATTAATGATACGAAATAAATATTTGGTAAATCAAAAATAATGAGATAATAACTTGAAATAATGAGTTGAAGTTGAAATGATAGATGACAAGATATTATTTCAGAATATGAAGATAAAATCTTGAAATGACCTTGAATTTATTTATGATTAAGTCCGATGATGATATTAGGTCAACATTATGAAATGTTAAAGAAAGAATAATGAGATTATATCTTGAAGGAAGTTTGTAAGTTGAAAAAAGTGACATTAAATCAAAACAAGCATGTTAGAAAAATAGGATTAAATGAGTTATTAAGTAGAAATGACAAGATATAAAGTCAAAATTAAAAGACTGTGAAGTAAGTTATGTTGAAATATTATTAAATCTTAAACAATATCAATAATAAATATAAAAAATATATATATTAAATCAAAATAACCAGATGTTAATTTGAAATGTTGAGATAAAATTTAGAAATAAAATTAATTGGTCAAAATAATATAAAATAGAGATATTAAATTAGATTACAATATTTGGAAATGAATTACTAAGTTGAAATCATGAGATATTAAAAATGTCAAAAATAATAATGAGATATCAAATTGAATTAACTTGATATTACAAGGAAATAGTGAAACAGTAAATAAAGTCACAAATAGGTCATAGCAGATTGTGGGTACAGTTCAGGCACATTCAAGTATATAAGAAAAGACGCAAGATGCGAAAGAAGCGTTCTGTTTTGAAATTTCACTTCACACCGTGTTCACCAGATCACGAACCTCAGACTTGAGCCTGTAGAAAACAACATGGCCGGCTGCAGGCTCTTCGGTCTCTGAAGTTGATTTTACACATGTGGTGTTTAGTCCATTTGAATGGAACCCTGGTGTGGTCTTGGTCTCCTATCAGTGCAGTTCTTTAGGCAGAAGAGAAGACAGAAATCACACTCAGACCAAAACTTCCGGTCTGAGAGCATCTGAGCGAGCTAGGAACTGGACCGAGGCCAGTGAACTCTGAATGAATCAGTTTCTCAGTACTCTTTAATTGTAGTGAGAAAGTGATTCTTTTCTGAATCGACTCACCTCCAGGAAGTGAATCAAACATTCAGAGTGTGTTTATGTCTTTTGAGACCACTCCATCGGTGATTAAATTGATGGTGATTTCTAGACACACTTTGTAAATTTATTTACCCTTATGCAATGACTGAAAGACTTTTATGAGGAGTTTTTTTTAGTCCTGCACACCCCTCAGCCAACATTTCTTAGCTTTTCAGTTTGTTTCTTGTTTGTGCACTGAGAACAGCAAGTGAATGAAAAGTACATGTTAACACTCGGATTCAGACTTGGGAAAAGGTGTGAAAGTAAAGAATTGAACAACTGCTAGTTACTGATTAGCATTCACACGAAATTTCTACTTAAATAATTTCTTAGTCATCAGGCATAAAAAAAAAAATACAAATTAGCTACCTATAGCTAAAGGTTTTATTCAGAGTTACTATTTTATTCCCTTAAAAATCACATTATACACCTGAATTGTCAGGAAAAAAAAGCCAGGGTGAACAGCTAACTTTAGCTAAGTAGCTAGTTTGTAGTTGCGATAAGAGCCATAATAAGACATTCCACTGACTGAGTTGCAGTAATAAAAAGGTCTTATCTCTTATGTATCTCATCTTACAATTTAAAAATCTGTCTCAGACATCGTTAATCTTAGTTTGACAGACTCGTCATAACTTCATGGGCATGGAGATCCAAATACTGGAAAAGATCCTGAGCGAAATTGAACTTATGATTAATTTTTGTTTAAAAAAGATGAGAAATCATGTAGCAGGTATAATGCTCCCATATATGGTGTAAAAGTATGAAGTGTGAAACTCATCTAGGTTAAAACTATAGTTAGATATGAACAACTTTCTTACAAAAAGAGTTGCCTCTGATATACATGTAGCATAAATGCTAGCACATTACCATCCAAATCTGATGAAGTATAAAAGCGAAAAGGGGAAAAAGCCGAAATATTGGGGGTTGAGACAAACTCCATTTTGGATGACATTCTGAGGTGACGTGTTGCTCGCTAAGAGGGATTAACTGAAAGTGCAAGCAGTGCACACACACTCACACACACACACACACACACACACACACACACACACACACACACACAGGGCTCGCTCCAGACACTGAAACACAACCTCTCCCGCTGCTACGTCCTGCCGTTTTTTTCCCCCCTCTGTGAGGAACAGTGTATTGTGGTTTGGCTGTTTAGAGGAAGTGATTTAGCAGAGCAAAACAGTACTCAGTGCTCCGATAGTAGAATCTGCATTACACATTACACACTCTCATCTCTGAACCACAGACAGATCGAACACACAGGTTTAGAAACAGGTCATCATCATGACCTCTCTGAGATACAAGTCTGAGTTCTTCTGCATGATCAAATATGAATGTGCGGTGTCTTCAGGCCGAGCCGCGTCGCTCCGAGCCTCTTACGGACTTATGCATTAAGCGATTTAGGCAGGCTAAACTCATAGCACCTAATAGTATTGGCCATGAGGAGATCTTCCAGAAACACAAGCTACTTACCATAAATAGAGTAAAAATAGCTGGGGATGATAACCGGGATTAGTGTAAGAGTATGACAGGCCAATTATATTAAAGACTGCACACACAGTAACACTTAAACTGTGAACAACAACGGCAGCACAAGGTGAAGAAAACATGAAGACACGATGACGTGTCCTTTTCTTTAAAGAGGAAATTCATATTGCAGTGGGCCTATGTGTCTTGATGGCACACAATGCACTATTGTTGTTATTGTGCATTTATGAATTACAATCTATGCACTTCTGTGTTGTTGTTGTTGTTGTTGCTGTTGTACTTTCTTCTAACTGTAGGTGTTAATGTGATTATTTATATTTCAAGACATATTTGTCAGGACCGTCATTCCGGACCCTTTTCATGAACCCACACCCTTTTCGAGCAAAGTGAATCGTCCTGTTTTAAAGCTTTTTTTAAAAAAGATTTTACCTGTGTAGTGACAGGGACGAGACCTCCTATATAGAGACCGAGTCAAGATCAAGACCATAAAGGGTCGAGTCTGATTCAACACCAGTATTTTGCAAAACTGGGAGAAGACTGAGTCTCTGGAGGAGGTAAGATTGAGTTGAGACCTAAAAAAAGCCTTTTGCCAGTATTATATTACGTATATACATCACCAATATTATATATAAAATACAAAACATCAGCCAATGCAATGTGAACTGAACAACTGGTTGATTGATTGAGTGACTGATTGATTTTTTTATTAATGCATATTATTATTTTGAGAGCATGAAAAATGGAAAAGTTTATCATTGTCACTGTGGTGGGGAAAAAACAAACCAATGAATGAAACACCGGATTTGAGTACAATACTATTCATGCGTCTAGACAAGTATTGTTTTGTATTGCATTTATTTTACGTCATATTTTATTAGAAATGTGATCAAATCTTGTCCTAACAGCTTAGAAACTCCCTTAATCCATATCCTCATGAATAAAGAAAAATCAAACGAGTATTCAATTATCTATTAAACCTCAATTTAACAAAATCTTATGATAAGCTGCGAATAGTGCACTTAATTAGGCTGTGATTAGAGCTTTATTAAACAAGCTGCAGTCAGTACAGTAATCTGCTCAAGCTCACATCATCATCATCATCATTATCATAATCTGCCTCTCTAATCAAGTCAAGTGCTGATTTCATTAATAACGGTGTGCATGTAAATTACACAAAGCACTGAGATGGGAGGATTAGTATGACGTTAAATCAACTCACACACTCGGGCTTTTAATAAAACAAAACAGACTGCAGGGGAATCGCAGGATTATTTCAACGAGATTATAATAATTCCTCCTCCTGCCTTCCCATAGCAGCACTGCCTGACTCCAGACTGACTCCAGATTAGCTCCAAACGGCTCTAATCTCGTTTAAAGCCATATATGTTTTTTTCTGAATGACATAGATAAGGCTTATTGAGCAATCATAATCTTATTGGAGAACATATTGTTATGTCTGGAGGGGATTAGTGAGAACAGATGCCAGGATGACGGTAAATGGACTTCATGTGTGCCGAGCTTTAGCCTGCATCCTCCACCGCTCCACGCTGCATTAAAACCAGAGGAGACCTGCGTGCACACACACACACACACACACACACACACACACACACACACACACACACACACACACACACACACACA
>JAOVVH010000043.1:3527507-3537751 GCA_028566435.1 Scorpiodoras heckelii
GAGAGAGAGAGAGAGAGAGAGAGAGAGAGAGAGAGAGAGAGAGAGAGATCAGATCTTTTATTATGACTCTTCCTAGTAATTCTATACAAATTATGTGTGGTAGATTTTACAGAGTGATGCTGGATAAGCACATATTTGATCACAACAAATTTTAATGTATCTGCATTAAAGCCTGAGTTTTGTGATGCTTTGTGTTTCTAAGTAACAGGACAAGCGATGTCTTTTTTTATTATTAGTTCAAAAAAGAAGCTGGTGAATTGGTTTATAGCTGCTACAACATAAGTGATAACATGAATTAACTTGTTTCATGGATGTTCTACTACATTAAAATAGTACTACTACTATAAACCACAGATGGGGACTGGAGTTTGACTTAGACCTTACTTGCATTTTAATCACACGGACGTGACTTGAGCCTCGTCCTCAAAAGTCTTGACTTAGACTTAAGGTTTGTTTCTGTGCAAAATTAATATATGACTTCCTCTTTGCATAATCCAGTTTCAGGTTGCATTTCTTGATGCAGTGGTGGACTGTCTTAAATGACAACGATTTTCCAAAGTACTCCCAAGCCCATGTGTCTATGTCCTTCATGGTAGCATGATGGTTTCTCAAACAATACCACCTGAGGGCTCGATGGTCGCACACTTTCAGCAGCAGTTTCCACGCTTGGCCTTTACACACCGAGATTTCAACTGACTCCCTGAATCTTTTCATGATATTATGAACTGTAGAAGGCGAAACACTAAATTCTTTGCAATCTTGCACTGGGAAACTTTGTATTTGAACTGACTGACAATTCTCTCATGAAGTTTGTAACAAAGTGGTGAACCACGACCCATCCTTGCTTGCAATGATTAAGCCTTTGGTGGAGGCTCCTTTTATACTCAGTCTTGATGACCGAGCCTGTTATCAGTTAAACTGCTAATTGTAGAACCTTCCAGTCTTATTTAGCCTCTGTGCCAACTTTTCTTGACTGTGTTGCAGGCATCACATTCATTTTTATATTTACCAAAATACAATTAGATTTGTCAATGAAAACATGGAAAATGTTTTCACTGTAAATTGAACAGTTAAATAAAGGTTCAAACAATTTAACAAGTTACAGTTTTTAGAAAGTGTCCCAACTTTTCTGGAAATGGGGTTTGTATATTTTTCCAATAAAGCAGTGTTACGTTTGCTATATGGCACATTCTCTACAGATTTATGGAGGAAAAAACTGCAAAACACATTTAAATTTACTTTAAATAGCAATTTTACTAGTTTGAACCTAATACTGTGGAAATGATAGAAATTCTTTACATACTGTTTAAAGAATATGCCATTTTAAATGACTTAATTATTTTGTATACTTACTTGCTCACTTATTTTAAAGCCATATTCCAGGGGGAAAAAGATCTTCTATAAAACTTAATTTCCATTAGTCCAGTCTGTTTTTTCCCCCCCCAACAGTCAAATGGAGCTGTAGATACTGTACTTAGCTCATGTGGCTCTGGCAACCATTATAGCTGTCCAGCTTCATGATTGATCATCTTTGTTTACAGTGTTTAAAGAACGAGACAGATTTAAAAACACCATTTCGTTACACACATAAATAACCCTGGGCCAAAAATGAAGCAGTGATCCATGTACGCGTGTTAAATGCTGGCTCGGAAACACAGCTCATACAATCAAATAACAATAACAGTCTCCATCTTTGGCATGAAATTATGTCAGTGTGAAGTTCCCCTCATACATCTTGGGCTGACAGCTCACCTCCAGCTGGAGCACTACAGTAATGGTACAGTAATGAGTACAGTTTAAGAAGAGCAGCTTGTTGATGGAGCCAGTCTTAAAAAAAACCCCAGCCTGCTGGATGAGGAAAGGTTATATTCTGAAAAGAAATAAAAGTTTTATAAAGAACTGAGTCATTTTGCTGCACGCTTGGTGTGGTTATAGCTCCACATGTCTGATACAGAATATAAGGTTTGTGTTTCTAGGTGTGTGTTGCCCTTCATGCTAGCGCCCCCTGAAGTGGGGGAGGCTTAAAGCTCTTTCTTGGTAATAGTTCGAAAACTGTTTTGCCAAAAGTGACAATGTTCACCTCTGAGAGCCGCATTACTCTAGCTTATTATGATTCATTTGTGGAGTAGTGCCACCTAATGTTCAAAATACAATTCTAGCAATTCAATAGCTAATATCTTGTGATATAAAGGCTCAAACTTCATGAAATGTCACACCCCACATGACTACCACATTCTTTAGACGCACACCAAATTTTTTAAAATTTCGTCCACACGGGGCGCCGCAACTGAGATTGCAATATCTTAGTCTGCATCACTACCACATTCCTTAGACACATGCCAAATTTTGGTGGCATTTCATCCATAGGGGGAATTGCTGAAGCAATAATTTTGACATTTGTTATGCGTGTTTCACTTCATTCTTGCTCTTTCTCTCACTTTATTCAGAGTTTATATTATACTATGTGGTATGTTTAGTTTCCTACTTTTGCTTCCTGACTGTTTGTATGACTACATAATACAAAATACTTTACCATTCTGAATGGTTGTGATGTGTCTGTTAATGATGTATAATGTACTCCTAATGTATTCCTGTCACTGAGCACATTAAGTTAAATGTTGCCCAAAAAATGCCACTTTGTTAAAATTGACAAAAACGATCAGAATAAGCCATTATGGAAGGAATAAGACACTTGGGGCCTGATGCGATGAAGTGGTGTTAGTCTTATCGCCTCAGTGTTGGTCACTGTCCCACATCTCAACTGGTTTAATTCTCTTAAATCACAGCAATATGCCAATGATTAAAACATCTCCATTGTTTAAAGAATGTGATGTTTTTATAAGTGTAAGTATAAGATGTTTTATACACTTCCATAACTGTTACTGAAAACTGTCTCCACAGAGGAAATTTCACCATATCAGCTATTATAATCGGGCAGCACGGTGGAGCAGTGGGTAGCGCTGTCGCCTCACTGCAAGAAGGTCCCGGGTTCAATCCCCGGGTGGAGTGGTCTGGGTCCTTTCTGTGTGGAGTCTGCATGTCCTCCCCGTGTCTGCGTGGGTTTACGCTGGGTACTCCGGTTTCCTCCCACAGTCCAAAGCCATGCATATTAGGTTAATTGGTGTTTCTAAAGTGCCCTTAATGTGTGTATGTGTGTATGAATGTGTGTGTGTGTGCCCTACGATGGATTGGCACCCTGTCTAGGGTAGATCCTGCCTTGCGCACTATGCAGCCGGCTAGGCACCAGCTCTCCCTTGACCCTGGGGACAGGAATAAGCGGTTAAAATAATGAATGAATGAATGAATGAATGGGCTGTTATAATTTTTCAGAAATTATAATTTTTTTAATTGTTATTTATATTTGTTTATTGTTTGTGTTTAGATTATGTTACGTGTCTCCCATACAATTCCTATATCAGTTGTTAATATAGAAATGTTTAAGATATTGGAACAAGAACATAAATATAAACCTGTGATTAAAATACAGCTGGAACTACTGTCAGAGCTGCTATAATGGAAAACTAATCAACACCTTCTCATCGCTCAGGTTTGATTAAACAATGGTATAAAATGTTTATATAGGTTTATGTGCACCTTATGGGAACACTGCAATGTCATATATGTTAAATTTTGCAAAAGACAAAACAAACAAAACAAAACAAAAAACAAAAATGTATAATAATAATAATAATAATAATAATATTAATAATAATAATAATAATAATAAAAATAATAATAAAAAACTTACAAAATTAAAATAAAATAAAATTTAGGGGAAAAAATCAAAATAATATTTAAAGCTATATGTAATTCAATAACTAATGGGAATTAGATTTTTTTTTTCAAAAATGCTCTGCTCTATACCAGATCTAGGAACGACTTTTCTTCTTGATATTCTGTTGTGATGCAGGCAGTCAGTCTGTCTCTGTCGGTGTTGAAGCTGATCTCGGCAGGAGGAGAGCCTTTCTAACAGTCGATAGAGTGATATGTTGCTGGGACGTGAGTCTATAACAAACAAGGCAAGCTGCTTTATCTGCTCATTAAGGCCTTCAGATATGGATTAAACCTGCAGTGAAAACACTAAAGAAGGAACAACCAATACACCCCCATGCATGCATATATACATTGTTCTCTCATATCTCTTTACCTTAATCTCCTTCTTATTACTCTCTCACTCTCATTTCATCTGCCTCTCATCCTGACGCCCTCTCCATCCTCTCCTTTTTCTTAAGTGTCCTCTATGTTCATGTTTTTTTGATTGTGCAGAAGTCAAACATGCCACCAATGTGTCTTTTCATTAATTATGGATGCAATTTTTTGCCCTTGTACACCCCTAGTTTATTCAAAAGCAGACAGGTGGAGGGAGTCAAAGAGCAGAAGGGGAATGAGAGAGAGAGAGAGAGAGAGAGAGAGAGAGAGAGAGAGAGAGAGAGAGAGAGAGTCTCACCTTTAACAAATTCATACCTCACCTTGCATTATTCAGGCCAGCATGACATTTTGTAAACATGCAAAGCCCATCTGCTTTGACAAATTGTCTCTAATGAATAGACCTGCCCTGAGACGAGGGCAACCTCAGTTCAGGGTTCAGGTTGAGAGATAAGTTTAGCTTTAGTTCTTTCATCCATTGTAGCCAAATTTTACTATTCTAAGTTGACCAAAGAAAAAAACAAAAACAAAACAATTTTAGCAACTAAGCAGCACATTTTCATCAGGTTCTCAATAGATTTAAAAAAAATTTTTTTTTTTCAAAATCTAAGTTTGCTAAAGTCCCATTTTTATTTTACAAAATTACAAATATGCACTGCTATTACTGGCTTTCGTAAGATTTCCTCCTTTTTTGATGTGTGTTAACTAAATGAAAGTTCTGCATGAAGCATGACGAGTTCATAACCTTCCTGTGTGACTCAGGCTCGCAGGACAGACGTGTCCTTTTCTTTTCTTTCTTCTTTTTCAGGCTGAAATGAGAAATGTAATAAATAAAAGTTGAAACACGTGGGTTTATTTAACTGACATGACACAGAGCTACAGAATTGTTCAGTGCAGCGTATTAACCAATTATGAGCACCGTGTGTGGGCCTGACTTGTTAATCCTGGTGTCCAGAGCTGTCAGGGTTGTCTGCATGATGAAAGCACAACAAGAGTAAAAAGATCTCCTTGTCTGTACTTTCCCCTTAAATTCTGCTGTCGACGTATGTATGTATTTATATATTTATAACATTATATATTACATTATACACTGAAAAATATGCACACCTTACCATCACACTTACAGTATATGTTTGTTGAACATCCCATTCCAGAGTTATTCCCCCTTTTGCTGTTATAATAAGCTTCACTCATTTGATAAGGCTTTCCATTTAATTTTGTAGCGTGGCTCTGGGGATTTATGTTCATTCAGCTACAGGCACATTAGTAAGATCCGGTTCTCATGTTGGGTGACGAGGTTCCAGTTCCCAGTTCTACTTCAGTGTTCAGTGGGTTGAATCCAGGGCTCTGTGCAGGAGTTTTTTCAGTCCAACCTTGGCACATGGTGTCTTCATGGTGCTTGGTTTGTGCACTGTCATGCTGGAACAAGTTTGGGCCTCTTCTAATATAGATACAATCCCCATCCCCTGACCTGTGCACAAAAACAAGAAAAAAGTCTCTGAGAACTTGGAGGTGAAGTAAAAAAGAAAAATGTGTAACCAGGTTCTCTTTTGTTGTTGTTGAACTTGGTAATGCTGAGTTTGTTTGTTTGTTTTTTTTTACTTCATCCCCTCTTTTTCTGCTGTTTAACAAATTTGTCAGCTCAGGGTGAGAGGTCCGGGTTAGGTGCTCAGGCTTTGAAGTAGAGAGGTCAGGAAGAGGCCAGAAGTCTCTACTGTCACACAGATTTTGAGGAACGAATAAGAAGAGCCGTAAATAAGGGACTATTTTGTGATCTACAAGGCAGTGGACACTTTTGACACATTTGGATATTGTGTTTGCATTATAGTCCAGCATATCTGAGCTGGAAGTGAAAGGATTGTCAGATAAACATATTTAATATGTCCTATAGAAATCACATACTTTCCAGTGTGCACACTTCTGGTGTGAGCGTCTATGTGACTGCCGAGCCGCAGATGAACTGGCTGTACTTAACACGACACAAGATCCTGATGAATCTTCTCCTGTTCAGAGGTTTTGGTCATCTGAGTTAGAATCATGAGAAATTTTAAATCATATAATGTTTATGTAACATTTCAAGGTGAAAAATTTAATGTAGCAACATCCTGAAAACTGTTTGGCAGGTTGGGTAATGGGAGCTGCTGGAGCCCATCCCAGTGCTTTCTGCAATCTGCAATCTGCAATCTGCCTGACTGAATGAGCTTCCAGAGGAAAATCCACTCAGACATGAGGAGAACATGTTCACACATGAACAACTCCACACACATTTGACCCTTTTTGGAAGTATGGTAGGATGTAAGCTGGTGGGCTTTAAGATGGCAAAAGGTAAGCTTGTGCTCCTGAAGATGACAGAAGCTAATCTGGTGTTCCTCAGGATGGAACAAGCTAAACTTGTGTTCCTGAAGATGGCAGGATCTAGCGATTAGATTTGTGGGCCTCAGGATGACAAGATCTACTTTTGTATTCCTCAGGATGGTAGTTGCTAAATGTCTGTTCCTCCGGATGGTAGGAAGTAAGTTTGTGTTTCTCAGGATGGCCCTGAGGTAAACTTGTGCTCCTCAGGATGGCACTGAGGTAAACTTGTGTTTCTCAAGATAGCACTGAGGTAGACTTGTGTTCCTCAGGATGGAACTGAGGTAAACTTGTGTTCCTCAAGATGACACTGAGGTAGACTTGTGTTCCTCAGGATGGCACTGAGGTAAATTTGTGTTCCTCAGGATGGCACTGAGGTAAACTTGTGTTCCTCAAGATGGCACTGAGGTAAACTTGTGTTCCATATGATGGCACTGAGGTAAACTTGTGTTTGTCAAGATGGCATTGAGGTAAACTTGTGTTCCTCAGGATGGTAGGACGTAAGTTTGTGTTTCTCAGGATGGCACTGAGGTAAACTTGTGTTCCTTATGATGGCACTTAGGTAAATTTGTGTTTGTCAAGATGGCATTGAGGTAAACTTGTGTTCCTCAGGATGGTAGGACGTAAGTTTGTGTTTCTCAGGATGGCACTGAGGTAGACTTGTGTTCCTCAGGATAGCACTGAGGTAACTTTGTGTTCCTCAGGATGGCATTGAGGTAAACTTGTGTTCCTCAAGATGGCACTGAGGTAAACTTGTGTTCCTCAGGATGGCACTGAGGTAAACTTGTGTTTCTCAGGATGGCACTGAGGTAAACTTGTGTTCCTTATTATGGCACTGAGGAAAACTTGTGTTCTTTATGATGGCACTTAGGTAAATTTGTGTTTGTCAAGATGGCACGGAGGTAAACTTGTGTTCCTCAGGATGGCACTGAGGTAAACTTGTGTTTCTCAGGATGGCACTGAGGTAAACTTGTGTTCCTTATTATGGCACTGAGGAAAACTTGTGTTCTTTATGATGGCACTTAGGTAAATTTGTGTTTGTCAAGATGGCACGGAGGTAAACTTGTGTTCCTCAGGATGGCACCGAGGTAAATTAGTGTTTGTCAAGATAGCACTGAGGTAAACTTGTGTTCCTTATGATGGCACTGAGGTAAACTTGTGTTCCTTATGATGGCACTTAGGTAAATTTGTGTTTGTCAAGATGGCACTGAGATAAACTCGTGTTCCTCAGGATGGCACTGAGGTAAATTTGTGTTTGTCAAGATAGCACTGAGGTAAACTTGTGTTCCTTATGATGGCACGGAGGTAAACTTGTGTTCCTCAGGATGGCACCGAGGTAAATTAGTGTTTGTCAAGATAGCAGTAAGGTAAACTTGTGTTCCTTATGATGGCACTGAGGTAAACTTGTGTTCCTTATGATGGCACTTAGGTAAACTTGTGTTCCTCAGGACGGCAGAAGCTATACTCATGGGTCTCAGGATGGCAGAAGCAGGAGCTTCTGTGCCTTATAGTGGCAAGAGGAGGAGCATGAAAGCCTCCGAATGTCAGAATTAGTCTCCAGGTGGACTATAGAGCATAGCAGTATGTAATCCCAAGCCTCCAAAATGTAGGATTAGGAGTTTGTGAGCCTTAATATTACAGAAGTAGAAGCTTGTATACTGTACTCTCTCAGAATCTGTACTTTAACATTAACTAATAACATTTTTAACAACATAATTAGCTCATACACAGCAAAGAAATTCTGTTCTAATCAAGACTAAGTGCATAGTGTAGGAGTAAGACCATCCTGGCTAACACTGTCCTCAGGTTCAGGTGCTTCTGATGGACCGAAGACTAAAAAAAAAAATCTTTATCAAGATCAAATAAGAAGTAGTAACCAGCTCTGCAGTCTCTGACACTCTGAAGCTACTCAACAGACGGAGATGTCTGGAAATCCAGCTAAGGAGGAGGCAGCTTTTAGACGTCAAGACAAAATGACAATATTAATCAGAGACAGCAGGACTGCAGCAAGAGACTTTCCTCAGTGCCCAAGAGCAGCTCGTTTTACCCAGCTTTAATATACACACAGAGAGCATGGAGCCATATCCATTGATCCAGGCTGAGAGAGAGAACAGCACACACACACACACACACACACGCACACACACACACACACATGCACCATTAGCTCTGCGGGTTGACAACTGTACTGCTATTGATTGATGGACTAGAAGCTGTTAATATTATTTATGGAGGAGAGCTACACTGCTCAGTGCCTCCACCGCAGCCCATAATAAGCCATAATTGATGGCTCGGAAGATTCTGCCTCCCCCCCACGTTGACCCCCGGAGCAGCGCGACGGAGACGGATGGCCTCGGCTACCGTTATGATTGATATTATCAAATTACATAAGCGGCCGACGGGCTTAAGTGGGGGGCATTGATTTTAGATTAGGGCACCGTTCAACACATCATAGAAGGGACGAGACAGGGGAAGTGGACCTTACCTTACCTTCCGGAGTACGCACATTATCATTTCTGCTCAGTTCACGACTTAGCAAGGGATGTCCTTTTCCCGTTGACCTTTTCCACCTTTTCATGTTAATGCAAAATAAAATAGCCACATTTGACCCTTGCCATGGCAATACGAGAGATTTTTCATTTGCATTTATCAACTAAAGCAACGATCAGCCTGAATGCAAAAAAGATTCATTGAAAGGGGAAAGGACGTGGGATGTGGAAGAGACTTTACTAAGTCTATAACTTCATCCAGGTGAACTTTAACCTGTGGATTCGTGATCCTTAATTCTGATGATGCAGAGAAGGCAGAAGCGTATGATGCATTTCTAGACCGCATATACATTTATACTATACGTAAAAGTGGATTCTTAGCCGTGCTTCTTGGTCATTTCTTGGTCAGGACTCTTAGCTTAGGACTTCAGAGCATCATCCCTATTTTACAAATGTGTATTTTTGAAAACTTGGTTCCCTGAGCCACATATATGACATTTTTTTAAAATGCTTCATTTTATCCCAGTAGAATAAAAGGGTTATTATGGGATGTGGTCAGACAGAAGGCTCCTGCTGGATGCCTGGCTTGAGTTAGTGGCAGAAATATTAGAGGCTCCGGGACAGCCGAACATAAACAAGTTCAACCGAAGCTTCTCATTTGCGTGTTATAATTGTGCATACGAGACAGTGAGTAGCTCAGAGATGAAGCTGCTGTGCATGTGTGTGTGCCTGACCTCCAAATGATAAAATAATATTAAAGGCAATTAAAACCCCCCACATGCCCTCTACTTGTTCATGTTTAATTACACTTGAATCATAAGCTGAGCAAACCCAACATCAGAATGCCACGTTTACAAACAGCAAATACAAAGCAAAGCACCATTATGCTATAATCTGATCTCCTACACAGTGTCTATCTGTGTCAAGCTAAGAAAATGAGCTATCATTTAGAGCTGCAGAATAACTGCAATAAGCAGGTTTAGCTTTAAATTATCGCCGTTGTGAAAGACCAGGAGCCCTCCGGATGGTTGTAGTGTGTGTTCCCATTGAGCAATCAGCTTAAAGCTCAAATGCCAGACTGTCGCGTCATGATGTAGGTAATGATCGCAGATTATGGATAAAAGAGGCACTGAGCCCAGTTTTACATGTTTTAGACTTTTCAGAAACTGGACATGAGGTAGAACCAGTGAGGCAAACAGTAAAGCTGCCAAAAATGTGAAAAGGTGAAGCTTTCACTGAAAAAAAATAAAACCCCAT
>JAOVVH010000043.1:3604496-3619820 GCA_028566435.1 Scorpiodoras heckelii
TGCTGAGAATGATCCACCACCCAAATAGTACCTGATCTGTACTGCTCCTGTGGGGGTCCTGACCATTAGAGAACAGAGTAAAGGGGATTGGTAAAATATATGTATATGATATTGTTGACCAAAAAAAAAAAAAAAGGAAGAAGGAGAAAAAAATTAACAAAATCTATATAACTGCTGCCAGCGCTAGCTGTGGCAGTCATAACAAGGCAAGACAGAGCAAAACAGAAAGCTGCACTGACCAGTGTTGTAGATGTAGATACTGCTATATGTAAACTCATTTTCAGTAGTGAAGCGAATTTATTCACTCTTGATATCTGAGTAGCCACACAGACATGATGCCATTTCCTGGAATCTGGGTTAAGAACACATTCCCAACGTTGAGTTTGAAATCCAAGTTGAGGGAGTGTTATCTTTTGTTTGTTCTAGTCTGAAATTGCAAATTCAGATTTACAACTAAACCCAACAGCTATACTCTACTGGCTGTTCTAGCAGTAGAAGGTTGGTAGCATAAGATGCTAATTCCATTACAGGAAGTGAACATGCTATACAGTATATTATAAGGCAATAACAAGATGATGGCAAGTAAACACTTGCAAAGATGTAGATGTTGATAATCAGGGAAGTTTGAGACAGTGCCATGCCCTGTTGTGAATAGGTTAAAAAAATTTTTTAGGTTTGTTATCCTGATGATTAATGATGTGATCATCATATGTTTGTTGCTAAGGCATGGGACTGCTGTTCAGAAGTTTCTGAATTCAAGTCACAAGCTACCACTAGTCTACAAACTATTGTTGGGGGCAGTCGTGGTCTTGTGGTTAGGGTGTCTGCCCAGTGATCGGAAGGTCCCCGGTTCGATTCCCGTAGCCGACAGGACTCGGCTGAAGTGTCCTTGAGCAATACATCTAACCCCCAATGGTTCCCCGGGTGCTGGCCACGGCTGCCCACCACTCCAAGCATGTGTGTTCACTGCCCCCTAGTGTGTCTTCACTAGTGTGTCTCGCTGCACAGATGGGTTAAAATGCGAAGGTTCAATTTCGCTGTGTGCAAGCACAGGGACAAAAATATGCCACTTTTGCTGTTGAGCTCTTAATTGTCAATGTCCTCAGCTGTCGGTGTTTCAACTCTATTCTGTTTCACGTTGGAAAACACATCAGCCAAAATAAAGAAATTCAAATGCAAGCTTTACCAAATTCAGTCCTGCCCCATTCAAATCAGCTAGAAGTTGAGAAATCACTAAACTTGAAGGAAAAAAATGCATTGTTCTTTCTTTTGTTGTCATTGGTGCATATTTCGTAGTTAAAATTCACCACAACAGTTCAAGTTGATTATTAGTTGTAGCCAATTTTGAAAATAATTTCACTGTGACTTCAAAGGGTTTTTTTTGTTTCTTTTTTTTAATACCCTGAAAAGCTCCCTGTTTCCTATTATGCGCTTTTGGACCAAACAGTTCCATGGAGTCAATAATACCCACTGGGGAGCTCCCTCCGAGAACTGCATACCTTCAAGGGCTTTTTTTGGTTTGCATTCACACCACAAGTAGGAATGCAGAAGTGGCATAAGCTGGCCAACATTTGGTATAACGATGTTACTCAATGATGGAGGAGAGGTGGAGGATGATAAGGGCCATGATAAGGGTTGTGTGTTTGTGTTGTGGGGTTCATGAAAATGATGAAATTCACAGAGACGTGCGAATTACACAGCTGAAAGAGCAAGAAGCAAAAACTCCTGCGGCAAATGGCAGTACTTCACATCATGAGTCCAGAACAGACTGTAATTCCTAGTTTTACCGACAACCAGTGAATACAATATTTCCGAAAGCCCGAAAACATGTTGCAGTACATTTGTAGCCATCTGAATCCTGAGGTGGAGAAAATGGATACAAATTATCACCTATCTGTGTCACTCCAAAAAAGAGTTGCTGTCATGTTGTGGAAATGTGTTACTAATGCTGAGTACTTGCTACTAACACCGAGTTTACACAGCAGTTTGGATTTCAGCTGCCTGTGACTACACGGAAGAGATCTAACTCCTCTGTTGAAGATGTCCTAGTGCCTGAAATCATTCAGATGTCAATGTGACAGAACTGGCTCTTTACTTTGAACAAAGATGGGAGTTACCACAATGTGTACGGGATATTGAGGACTCCTTATTTTGGCTCACTGGGAACATCAGACAGAATATTTCAACCACAAGGGATGATATCCCATCGTATTATTGCAGGCAGTACTTGACGGAAGAGGTTCGTTGTGGAACCTTTACTCTGGGCAACCTGGCAGCTTGCATGGCGCCAGAGTTCTGCATCTGTCTGCATTGTGGGAACTGGCACACCCACCAACACATGAATACTTGTGGACAAGATGTTGTCCACTGCAATCTTGGAGATCCACTGACAAGCTGGCTCATGAGGCTATTTCCGGACAAGAGCCTCCTTACACAACAGCACGAGGTATTGGTAGTCAACCACAAAACAAGCAAGGCAAGGGTTACAGTTGAAAATACATTTGGCTAAGAATGAAAGGACGGTGGAGATGTCTGCAGATGCACAATGACTGCAGTCTTGAGAGAGTAGAGTGCATGGTGCTCACCTGCTGTGTACGTCATAACCTCCATAAGAGCCATGGCAAGCACTACAGAGAGGAGTGGCTTGTACCCGTCCCTGTTTCCCAGCAAGATGTGCCACTACTGGCACCTTTCACAGAGACTGAAGGAGTCGGAGCGCATGCAGCCTTGATGCATTCTCTTAACCATGTGGCTGCCCACTAATCCACCACAACACAAAGCATCACATCTTTATGAGAATATGATTAACTGCATTGTGTCCCTCTGGGAGAATGATTTATGAGATTCAAACCAGACCACAGTTATTATCGTCGTATTAGTTGTATAGTATTACAATGTTTTTCATTAGTTGTAGGAGGCATCTGGTACAGAAATGAAACAGTTTTCAAATGTTTTCAAATTTTGTCTGCTTTCATGACTTCACCAATAGTAAGAGAACCTGCACAAATAATTCCAGTTAAACAATAGCTCCTTAGAAAGCCTTTATGAAGTTGTGCCAGGCCCAGCGCCACAGGGGGGCAAAAGGGGGCGTCGCCCCCTCAAGAGCAACGTTCCGCCCCCTTAATATTGTGCGTGATTATTATTATCTTTTTTTTTGTATTTTTTTTTTCGTCTGAAGGAGTTAGTTTTGTTTCGTGCAGCTTTGTTGGTCCATAACAATGAGGTCATTTTTCATGTCAGTCAAATTAATAAGTGCTGAAGTTAGCAGTTATTGGTCACACTTAGCAAATAAAACCTGAAAGATGCTATGATGGAAGACGGGGCCTCTTGATTAGACCTCAGGAACAGAGAGAAACGTTCATTTTCGGTCGGGTGGTATAAGGACAGACTGGCTCGAATATTCACAAAAAGGAGACGCAGCTTTTTGATCTCCGTGTAGGAAAGTTTCACTCGAATCACCGCCCCCCTTAAAATATATGACGGGGAAGTGAGAAAATGGACAATTTGTGTAGAGAAAAGGAGGTGGTCATAAGGTTATGCCTGATCGGTGTATATTTTTAGAGCTTTGTGAAGAGAATAATATAATACAGTGTCAGAAAGGCTAAATAATGGCAGATGTTTACACACAGCATGTTGGTAACTTGCTAACAGCTTGTAGCTTGAAGTTTGCAGGTGGAACTCACACTTATGAAATTTGATTGTGCATTACGTTCATCTGTCTTCACCAGTGGTGGAAAATAACTTTAAAATAAGAAAAGTTTTGAGGTACTTGTACTTTAACTTTAGTATTTGCAATATTTATTATGCTACATTATAGTTCCACTTTCCTACATTTCTGAAGGAATTACTGTACTTTCTACTCCACTACATTTAATTGACAGCTTTAATTTCTAGTTACTTTTAAGAAGAAGATTTTACACAGTGGATAATATAACAAGCTTTTAAAGTACAAGACACTTTTAAAGATTAAACCAGTGTTTTCCAGCTGTTCTGGCTTGGAGGTCTTACAAAAAGCAGTGTATCGTCGGGTCACATTTCAGACGTCTGAGTTGTTAACAGCTCCAAAAGCAGCTCAAACTAGCTCTACCTCCAGCAGCTACACCAGTAATATGTTTACACACTGATGCTTCAGTATTAATCATCTAATGATGTCATATAAATCTACAAAGTCTGTCCGGAAAGTAAGGAGAATGAAATTCCCACGCTCCGTAGGGCTTATGCATAGGGATGGTGGTTCAAGGTCAGTTAGACTGCCATCTCAGATAAACAGTAGGACCCGTTTCAGTTGCATTCTAGCCTTCACAGTGCCCAGACGTTTATTGTTTGTGAAACCCTGCTGAAGTACATCGTCACTGGAACAATAGAGTTTGGATCAATGGTATTCGGTTAAATTGTGTGTGAAAATCAGTAAAAGGGTATCAGAAACTATTAAAATGTTGAAGAAAGGTTATGGACAAGCTACCCCATCATCACCCAATCATTCAACAAGAGAAACCAGTTTCCTGAACAGAAAGATCACATGTTATGAATCTTGCGTATTCGTATACGATCCTGAGACAAGAACACAAAGTGCTGAAAGGCACATCACAACATCACCTCGCCCAAAGAAAGCTCGCATGAACAAATAAAAAATCAAGTCATTGTTCATTGTCATAAAGATTACCTCTTTATGGATACTCCATCACGACGACAGATGATGCACTGTCTTGGACAGACTTTTTGGCTGAAAACCAAAAAAAAATCCAGTACTTCCATATCCACCCTATAGCCCTGACTTGGCTCTGTGTGATTTCTTCTTGTTCCCCAAGATTCAAACACATCCCTATGAGTAATCTCTATGGAGCGGTTCATTCTCATTACTTTCTGGACAGACCTTATATATGAGTCATAGGGACAAAACCAGCACTTACTTTTATAGTTTGATTACATTTTGCTGCTAAACTTTATTTAAGTAGGATTTTTCATGCAGGACATTTACTTGTAATGGAGCATGTGTACATTGTTCTATTGGTACGTTTACCAAAGTAAAGAATCTGAATACTTCTTTCTCCACTGAGATATGGCTTATTTTCCTTGGTTAATATTTGTGGAGACATTCCTATATGAAATAACTTAATGTATACAAAGCATACAGAAAGTTTATTTTTTATGTTATGGAAATGGCTTTTTCTTCTGCCTCAGGCCAGAACACAGCTCATTCACTTTGAAATACTGAAAACAATATTGAAAAAGTACATATTTGTCCATCATTGAGAAAAAATGCAACAAAATTGGCAAATATAAATCATATATAGTGAGACACTGGCAGTCAGTCTGCTTTACATTTGTAATGGCATAAGGCATTGGATGTTAGCATTTTCATTACCTGGTCTAGCAGATAGAGAAGAGCTAGGATGACTGGGGATCCTTCAGGTCATGGGGGTTTTGCCATTTAAAATGGCTTCAGCCAATATTGAGGGTTCTGGCACAAAGAAAAAAAGACATCAACATTTCAGAATCACATTTTTGGTCAAGTGTGCTAACACATAAAAGGAATTTGTTTAAAACCATGTAGAAACCATGAATTTGGCTTTGGACTGCAACTGATCTAATGATGTCTAGGCCTATAATATCCATAATAACAGTTTTACTCTCCACCAGTCAAATCTCCATCAGTGTACAGTTGATAACATAAATACAATAGACAAAATAGGCTGTGTGGTGGGTGCCAAACATAGCAAGTTGAGATGAATACTAATAAAGATTGCTATATTTTGCTTAGATGCATCAAAATTGCATTGTACTAACCCCATTTCCAGAAAAGTTAAACTGCAATAAAAAATGAAACCTGTAATTTGGTAATTCACTTGAACCTTTATTTAACAGTGCTGCAAGTGGATTTTTTTGCCAATATTTGCTGTATACATGGGCTCAGCAGCACATGGTCACTGTTATCTGATTCTCATCTCCATGATGCGCCATACATTTTCAATAGGAGACAGATCTGGACTGTAGGCAGGCCTGTCAAGTCACACTAATGTAACTTGTGCAGAATGAGGCCTGGCATTGTCCTGTTGAAATAAACATGGACTTCCTGGGAAAAGATGTTACTTGTCAGCAGCATATGTCTCTTCAAAATACCAAAATAAGCCTCCACATCAGTGGTAACATCACATATATGCAGATCCCCCATGCCATCACAGATGCTGGTTTTTGCACTTTTCATTGGTAACAGTCTGGATGGTCATTTTCATCTTTGACACTTAGAATCCAACATTTTTTTTTTTCCAAAAACAAGCTAAAACATGGACTCATCTGACCACAGAACACATTTCTACTGACTTTCAGTCCATCTCTGATGTCTTTGGGTCCAGAGAACTCAGAGGTTTTAATATGGCAGTTGCAATCAATGTACACTTGTGTCTGGACAAATCACTGTACAACTGCATCATTTACGGCTCGTCTTGCACTGGGAAAGTACCTACCCTGAAGTAGAAGCTAAAATGTCCTCTGATCCTCAGTTCCTGAAGTGCATACATACAAAAAGGGGGTACTTCCTCCAACAGTTTGAAGGACTACGTAAAAAATTCCTCCTGTCCAAAAGTCACCAAGTTTTTTTTTTTTTTCTCCATATTGGGAACCAGCCAGTGAGATTGTCTCATTTGGTATACAAAACTTAGTCAGCTAAAGCTAGTTTCACACTTTTAGCATTATTTCAGTGCTTTAAAGATTAATACTTGTCACAATTTACAGCAGGAAAGTACAGTAAAATCTTGGTTACAATTCTCTAACAGACTTTGATAAGATTATAGATCTTCAAATGTCAGATTATACGATGACACTCTAATGATCGAGTTGTGGCTAAAGCAAATTGCGGCATTCTGCTTACATCAACATTCAGCATTATAATCTCTGATCTCATGCAAAAAAAAACCCTGTGTGCATTAATAAGGATAGTGTGTTTATTCCGTTACATCTGTTAGGATGTTTTGTTTCCTCCTTTGCTGGGTTCCTATTGGTGTTTTTAGGACAATCATAGCAGGGATCACATACTAAGATTTTCATAGCAGTGTCAAATGTGTTGTCAGCTGATCTTAATCGTGAATGAAGATAGATGTGACAGCATACAAAAGATACTGCACAATGTGATTTGTGGGTGGAGCTTCCGTGGCTGACACTACCACTAAATTAAACCCAACCCATTTGCACATTCTAATGTCCTTAACACCAACACGCACAACCTTATAATATTCATGCCTCCTCTCTAAAGCACAGACTCGCTTCCACTTGTGCTGTCATGTGGGCCTAATCTGAAGTGATGTGTGGTTAATTTGTTTCTGTACTCCACTGACCTTGCACGACACACTCTGTAGGCATAAATTTCATGCTTCTCGCAGCGACCCCCATCCACCCCCATCCACCCCCATCCACCCCCATCCACCCCTCCTTCTCTAGAGAGAAAATTAGAATTCAGATTTGTAAACGTGTCGCTTTTAAGCTGCATCTTATACAAACATGGCAAAGAAAGGCAATTAACCTCGAGTGCTAAACACATCACATAATTTTGCAAAATGGCAGCATGAAAATAGTCAACATATTCACATTTCATATTCCATTATGTTTGAAGAGTCTCACAGGAATTGGGCTTTATAGCAGCTGAAATTGAATACACAGGGAAAAAAAAACAGGAATACAGAGTTTATATCTTGCTGACATTGAGTATGAGTTTGAGTAATAGTAGATGACTAACATTGAGATTTCGCTGACTCACTCTCTGGAGCTCTCTCCATCTTTGAGACCTCAACTGTAAGAGGTCAGGGGATGTATCATAAATGCAACAATGTCCTTTTAATACCCCCTGATGTCCTGGCGTTCTCTATTTATATAATTTGTCCTTACATGGGGTTTCATCTCTCTGTCTTTATATTCAGTGGAATTCAGTGCTCTTTTATTATTGCTATGGGTCTTAAATAGAGATGGGCTGATACCATGTTTCAAGGTAAGAGAGTCATTAAGCGCATGTAATGCACCAATATTAGGCCTTTTTGTTTGTAGTAAAGTTGTGTAAATGTTTGCACAAGCCAAACCAGACTAAATTTTTCCTCTAGTTTTACAAAGGTTTACAAACACCAAACTCCATGCTCTTATGCGTATGTTGATAAACCATAACGTGCAAAGCATGCTCCCGACATGGATCATCAGCATTTAGTGACGCCCACAAAACTCCATAAAAGGTAAAGCACAGACAGCTAGGAGCATGAAATGAATGATCAGGGAAACTCGGTTAATTCGACTCTCTCCAATAAAATGCCTATAAAAATGATTAAATAATGCATAATGATTCTAGACAAGCACTAAATCTTCAGTCAGCTGAGGAATTTATTTGCAGTTTTCAGCTATGCTCACACACACACATACACACACACACAGGCCCGTCTTGCTTTTATATAGCTAAAAATTTCATGAATTTATTATATAAGCTTTATAGGTCTTTGAGGTTGTTTCAGCTCGCTTTCTTTTTTTCATATTCTTTAATGTTCGTAAAATAAAATGGCTAGTTGTCACAAAATCTCCTTGATGGTATTCTTAGTGTCTAGTGAACTAGCAAGAGGGTGTGTTGACTACAAGGCTCTGCTTTAATCCACTCTGGATAAGGACATCTGCTAAATGCTGTAAACAAAATAAAAATAAACAAAATAAATCTGACGGTATACAGTATATCAGATATAAAAGTATAGTAATCTATGCAAATTGTTATTTGAAGTCAATCAAGTTTACATTAGTCTTCTAGTGCATGAAAGTACACTCATGAGCACGAGTACGATATGAACGGTTTTCCAAATTTTCATGAATTCATGAGATTTTCATTCATTTCTTGTGTTAATGCCCATATCTGTTCATATCCAGCTTGATAAATGAGGCCAGTTGAGCAGAATTCAAACCAGAATTTACCAAAATCAAATAAGACTCAGATAGTTATATACTGTATGTGTAGGCAGAATTTACCAAAGTAGTCTATATTGCAGATTCTGACCTTTTTTTGTATTATTTTAATTCAAAATATTCACCCTATAGCTGTATTAAATCCAGCTCCACTTTCTGACCATTTCTTAGAAAGCAGAAATTTTTTTTCAAGCAATTTAAAGGCACACCAAACTATGGACACCTGTTAAAAATGAAATGTTAAAATTATTTAAATATAACATGTAAGCAATTTCTTTTTCCCAATATATACATAAATGTAAAATTCTAGTTTGGAAACACGTGTATGCTTCAAAATCTGACAAGTAATGATAGAAATATGCTCCAAAATTTACAAATTAGCACTAAAAAAAAGTTCTGAGAAGGAATCTTCTGTTTTGATATTTGAAATGGTCAAGCATAAAATGCTATTCTAAAATAATAATTATAATATTCTAAAGTAATACAAATATTTTAAAATAATTCTAAAATAATTCTAATATTCTAAAATAATAATTATATTGGAAAATAATTCTAATATTCTAAAATAATTCTAAAATTCTAAAGTAATATACATATTTTAAAATAATTTAAATATTCTAAAATAATAATTCTAATATCCTAAAATACTAATTCTAATATTCTAAAATAATTTTAATATTCTAAAATAATTCTAATATTCTAAACTAGTAATTCTAATGTTCAAAAGTTCTAAAATAATTCAAAAATTCTAAAATTATAAAAATATTATAAAATAGTAAACACATTATATAATGATAATACTTATATTATAATATTTATATTATAAAATAAAACAAATATTCTAAAATAATTTCAATATTCTAAAATACAAATATTTTAAAATAATTTATATTCCAAAACAATTCTAATATCCTAAAATAAGTCTAAAATCCTAAAACAATTCCAATATCCTAAAATAATTCCAATATCCTAAAATTCCAATATTCTAAAATACAAATATTTTAAAATAATTCCAATAGTCTGAAACAAGTATTTTAAAATAATTCTAATATTCTAAAATACTAATTCTAATATTCTTAAACAATTCCAATATTCTAAAATAATTCCAATATTCTAAAATACAAATATTTAAAAATTTATATTCTAAAACAATTCTAATATTCTAAAACAATTCCAATATCCCAAAATTCCAATATTATAAAATAATACAAATATTTTAAAATAATTCTAATATTCTAAAAAACTAATTATAATATTGTAAAAATAATTCTAATATTCTAAAATAAGCCTAATATTCTAAAATAATTCTAATATTCTATTGTAAAATAATTATAATATTATAAAATAATACAATTATTAAATACAAATATTCTAAAATCATTTTAATATTCTAAAACATATATTTTAAATTAATTTAAATATTCTAAAATACAAATATTTTAAAATAATTCCAATGTTCTAAAATAATAATTTTAATATTCTAAAACAATTCTAATATCCTAAAATAATTCTAATATTCTAAAATAATTCCAAGAGTCGATTTTATAAATATTTTAAAATAATTCTAATAATCTAAAATAACAATTCTAATATTTTGTATAATATTTATAATATTCTAAAATAATTACAATAGTCTAAAATAATAATTAGAATATTTCACAATACATTTGCAATATATAAATTGACAGTTCAGTGACAATAAGCTCTAATATCCTGTTTCAGTGATCTGTCTGAATATTATTCTGTAGTTTTTCCAAAACAAGCTTTAACTAATCAGCAGTTTTTATTTCCTGCGTTTTTTTTTTCAATGTACAAATTATGTTTAATGAAATGAACAAACAGCAATCCCACAGTTTATACTCTACAACAGAAACAGAGCTGAAATCACAACGTGGTATGTGTAATAAACAGACTTTTCTCACGAGCCTTTATTTTGTTCTATTTGCATTGCATTAGTAATGGAGTGCTCCGACGGCTGGTGCACATTTGTCATCCAAGTCTTTCCCATTAAAATGCAACTGGGCCAAAGCAGCCCTCCTTTAAATGCAAACATCAATGAAGGTTCTGCAGAAAAGAGGAATTTCCATCCGTCTGATCTGCTCTGTGCATTAGACAGTAGAGTCATAAAAAAGAGAAATGCAAGATGTGATCATTAACACTCATGTTTCACAAACACTTAAGATTAGTCATACAGGGAAATGAAATCAATTATTTAAAATAAAAATCAAATCATGAAACACAAAACTTTAAATAGCATCTGCAAAGCATTTCAATGAATTAACGCAATGTGGATTTTTTTCTAGTATCATGAACTATTGAAGTCTTCTTTCTTTTTTCACAGCATAATAATGTCAAGCTTCAGATACAGACCCACATAATAAGCTCAGAATTTAAGAGCAAGCCTGGTTTCTGCAGAGTATTTTTTTTCTTAATTCCTAATTTTCTCCATATATATTTTTCCTTGTCTTTTTGTTTGTTTATTTTTCTGTAAGACCATCACAAATCACAAATGTGTGACCATGTGTACAAATAAAATAATTTAAAAAACTTGAAATCTGTAATTTATTAATTAATTTGAGCCTTTATTTAACAGACAAAAGGACAAAGATAAGATTTTCAGTGTTTTCAAAGATGAACTTAATTCTGTTTGTTGAATATAAACAAATGTAGAAATTGATGCCTGTAACACACTCAAAAAAAGTTGTTACAGAGGCGTGTTTACCACTGGGTCACATCACCTTTTCTTTTAATTATACGTTTTAATCATTTGGGAATTGAAGATACGAATTGTTGCAATTTTGCAAGTAGAGTTTTTGCCCATTCTTACTGTGTACAAGACTTGAGCTGCTCAGCAGTCCGTGGTCACTGTTGTCTGATTCTCCTCTTCATGATGCTCCATACATTTTCACCAGGAGACAGATCTGGACTGTAGGCAGGCCTGTCAAGTCACACTGTAGTAACACATACAGAATGAGTCCTGGCATTGTCCTGCTGAAATACACATGGAGTTCTTGAGAAAAGATGTTGTCTTGACTGCAGCATATGTCTCTCCTAATACCAATATAATCCTCCACATCAATGGTATCTTCACATATATGCAGATCCTCCATGCCATGGGCTCTGATGGTTGCATTTCTTGATGCAGCTGTGGACTGTGTTAAGTGACGATGATTTACCGAACTGCTCCCGAAGATATGTCAATCAAAGTAGCATGACAGTTTCTCAAACAGTACCGCCTGAGGGCTCAATGGTCACCTACATTTAGCAGCGGTTTCCATCCTTGGCCTTTACACACTGAGATTTCCCCTGACTCCCTGAACCTTTTCATGATATTATGAACTGTAGAAGGTGAAACACTAAATTCTTTGCAATCTTGCACTGAGAAACATTGTATTTGAACTGACTGACGATTCTCTCATGAAGTTTAGCACAAAGTGGTGAACTACGACCCATCCTTGCTTGCAAAGATTAAGCCTCTGGTGGAGGCTCCTTTTATACTCAGTCCTGTGACCTCACCTGTTACCAGTTAAACTGATAATCGTGGAACCTTCCAGAACAGTGGTACTTGTAGAACCTTTACAGTCTTATTTTGCCGCAACTTTTTCTGAGTGTGTTACAGGCATCACATTCTATGTTTTGTATATTTACAAAATACAATTTGGTTTGTCAGTGAAAACACACTTTTTTTATAGTTAAATAAAAGTTCAAGTGATTTAACAAATGAAAGTTTTTAGTTTTTATTGCATTTTTTAGAAAGTGACCCAACTTTTCTGAAAATGGGCTTTGTATTTGTTTGAATTTAATATTCTCATAAGGTTCACCGATTCATTTAATTTATTATTATACATTTGACTTAAAATGTATGGATCAAGATTTATTATAAAATGAACCCCACATATAGTACTGTTAAAGGTAATGTAATATTTATCCTTTTTTATATAAAATTTGTTTTATGCATTATACATGCATTACATTCTATAAAATATTTTAAATGTTTCTCAGAGAAATATGAGTTTTTAATTAAAAATGGCGTTTCAGTCTATCTTGCCTTTATTTTAATTTTATAAATTTTTTCCACTGTTTATATATTTTTACTGGGGTTTTTTTTCAAATTTTTTTATTTAATGCATTTTATTTTTTTAAAGCATGTTGACTTAGAAAAAAAAGTTATGTACACGACATTTCCATCAAAATATATTGTATAATAAAAAGTGGCCACTGTATTTGGAAAATTAGCTTTTCCTGATAACGTTTCTTTTTTTTTTTACATCCTTTTATTTCAATTCCTCTGAAAGTCTCCGCACCTACTGCTACATTCATCAACATAACCTTCTCATGTAAATAAAACATTGCTGCTTTATAAAAAAAAAAATAAGTTTACACTGAAAATGAGAGGTCACTTGGAGTCGTCCACATACTCTTCATGTCATACAGATTTCTGTTCACGTTAATATCAGTGAAATATGGGAAATAAATGAACAATGAATCAGGTAATCTTTAAAAAAAATAAAACTAAAAATCAGCATGCAAGTGCTCTTCTCTGTATGGATGATGATTTGACAGATTCGATCTGATTACAAACTGAACTAATTAAAACTCTCCATTGTGCTGTAGCTCATGTAACATTATGTTGTCAGTCTCAAACAACTGATCAAAGCGTAACATTTAATATGTGAGAAATATTTCAATATCTGTTTGGTTAATTGTTTAATTATATACATTTGTATTCCACTCGGTCTGTTTGCACTGAGAGCAGCTGAGCTGATGTGGCTAAATCAATGCAATGTTGAGGCAATTTAGAAATTTATAATGAGAATCAAGAGATGATGAAGGGTTTTTTGGGTTTTTTTTGGCTTTGACAAGAGATAAAACCCTGAAGCTGGGGTTAACAGCTTTTTTTTTTTCGGTGTAGAAAATAACTTTCCAATGCGCATACCATTTTAAAGCAGCTATAAATTAAAGGGAGGAAAGGCAATAATTTTTTTTTTCAGCAGACAGAATGGACGTGTCTATAAAATTCTGAGTGAAAAGTAGGTTGCTAAAATGCACTTAATTTGGCATGATAGATTGGCTCCATGCTTCAGTGACTGTAATTGAATCTGTGACCTATTTCTTCTGAAGAAAATTGTCTCTCGGGTTTCGTGTCACCATACATTTTAATGGAATTCAATAGACTGTCACAGGATTTGTACACTTACAACTAACTGTTAACATTTTCTCCATTTCATTTCTACATCAGCTAATGGACACATTCACCCAAACCTCTGTGTTCTAAAGGAGCTGCTGTGTTTATGACTTCTTTCTCCTTTTCTTTCTCTCCCTCTTTTTTAATACAGTAGAAATCACCTTTCATATCAGGGGAATGACTACATGTCCTAGCAATGTCCATCAACCACCTTTTAATCATGCAATGAATAATTTCATGAAAGCAACCGGCTCCTACAGGATTAATAGATTAATACGTGTATTTCTGTGTTCTGATGCAGAACCGTGTTGAGGTCAGTAATTTAATGCAGCTGTTTCAGTAATAATCAGTGTCCACCTGATTCACATTACCGCATAACATAATCAGAGGCTGGAACCACAGCCTGAGGAAAAGTATATAAAAACGGAGAGTGTTATGAAAATGAACACTCTGGCATTTCCTCTTCACTGTCGACTGAAATTACTGTAGGAGCAGGTTTATGTAGCAGATGTGCTGCAGAAATCCAAGTATCTAACTAATATTGCCAGGAAATTCTGTCCAAATGCATAAGCTCAAAGCTTTCACTTGCTTTTCTATTAAACATTAGTTTATGACTGGATATGACAGCTTGTACTGATATTAATGATGGTAATGTATAACTGAGCAAGTGTTTGACTGCATTTAAAATCACATTTTATGGCTCTGTAATTCCATTAAATTTTAGGTGAACTGTTAAGTTTATGTAATCTCCTTTATAGCACACTGCTTCCGAAGTTCAGAAGTTTACTCGCCGAGTAATTTTCTGTCATACAATTTCCGACAGTATAAGATGTAAATCATGTCTGAATCACTTGAGAACAATACCAATGAATCTTATAGGGTATTTGTCATTCTTGATCTTTAGTAGCTTTCTAAAATAATATAAAATAATAAGAAGAAGAATTAAAACTCAACTGAAAGCCTTAGACTTTTCACATTTGTTTAACCTCCTTGCATCATGCAGCAGTGATAAACTATAATTGTTGTACATTCAGACATTTTCTAAAATGTTGGTCTTTAATACTTCAATATCTTTAACTTAATTTATTTTTGAAAATTGAAAGATTATTTAAGGGTGGCACGGTGGTGTAGTGGGTAGCACTGTCACCTCACAGTGAGAAGGTCCCAGGTTCGATCCCCGGGTGGAGTGGTCTGGGTCCTTTCTGTGTGGAGTCTGC
>JAOVVH010000043.1:3623762-3641808 GCA_028566435.1 Scorpiodoras heckelii
CCCTACACCATACTAATAAATTATTGTGGTCTAAAACCAGGTGTTTCAGTTTCATTGTCTAACCCCTGTATATACACACACAAATAACATTTCATCTATGAAACAGTAGTACCATACTTTACATATCTACAGATGCCACTAGGACTGGCTTTTATAATTTCCATTTTCATTGAACTATAGCATAATCTATATTCTGTACAGTGAGATGTACATACATGTACAGAATAGCATTTTACCTGCTCAACCTTGGGGAATTTAATACATTTCATGTATATACAGTAGATAGTCTACTGTATCAGTCAATGGAAAAGCTAGAACATTAAAGGTTCGTGAACCATCTAAATTTATGGAAAAATCGCATGCATTCCATATCTGTATTTATTACTTTCATTATAATGTCAGAAATGTGACTACACCAGAAATATCTGAGCTATCCATCTATCTATCCATCTATCTATTTATCTGTCATTTTATTGAGCAGCAGAGAACAAATGCAGTTAGTCACGTGAGGGACGTCTCAGCTGGCATTGCATTTGTTCACTGTGTATTACAAGACATTCTCTTGCACAGAGCCGTATCCGTAGAGTACGAATAATTTGGCTGTGACTGGGACGGGAGCAATGAAGTCCTAAGTAGTTATCACCAGCGCTGTCTAAATTCATATTCATATTAATTTGCTGAACTAATGACATAAATGCGGGCGGAATCAGCGGCACTGTAATTTGAGTGTGAAAAATGCATGAAGTAATTACAGATTGTTTTACTGACTAAAGTGGGTCCTCTGCTCAGTCAATTAAGCCAGAATGAGAATGTTTTCCCCTCTCTCCGTTCACACAACTCTGTTTATCATCAAGAGTTCAATTGCCTCACTCTGCATGGCTATGTTATCCATATCAGACTAATGAGTTCTTCAACATTTCTGTTCTAATTAATGTCTCTAATTTATGTTAATTAATTGCAGCCAAGGCTTTCCTCCATCTGCTAAATAGTGAGAAAAGTAGAAAATTGGGTCAGTGTTAAAGGGCTTCAGTGGTATACATGTACTTCTGCTCTTCGTCAGATACTCAGACGTGTTGTTAGAGCACATTATGCAAACAAGATGAAGATTTTTGATGCAGGAGATGACTGGGAAATCAGAACGGAGATCTTACTGGCCAGGAAGTTGTTTGGGTTCGCCAAAGACACTTGCTTCCAGATGGTGATTAAAAAATAGGACATCATTTAAGTAGCCTTTCACCTACAATTAGGTCTTATAGTAATAAAGTATTATCGCAGTGTGCGCTGTAAAAAAAAAAAAAAAAACAAAGAAACAATTTAACCAATAAGTCATGATAACTTCCTATTTTCGTTTACTTTAACTTATAAATTAAGTTTTGTGATTTCAGTTTGGATTTGATGAGTTTTCAGTCTTTTAACTTGACTTGTTAAATTACATTAATGAAGTGGAAATGAAGTGGAAAGGCATTAAATGAACTCGACACTGTGAATCATGGCTCTGAGTGTGCGTCACTGTATTACTGCACCACGGGAGGAGTGCTTTGTTTTGAAAAAATATAATTAGCAATAGTATGGTCCTTATTGATAATATACAGCATCTTAGACATTCCAGATGCAATACTAATTTAAAACATGGCGAATTCATTGTCATAGTCAATGTTTCATTAAAGAAAATAAAAGTGAGATACTGTAGCTAATGGCTCGGAAGTGGTGTCTCAATGTCGACATCATTGTCAAGTTGATTTATAAAGCACATTTTAGAACAACTGTTGAACAAAGTGCTGTATAATCATTGTAACAACCACTTGGACGTACTGACCAGTTTACAAAAATACCCAAATCTCATACAGAGACAAATGCCAGAGAATAGGGGTATACTGTATTTTAAGCCTAGATTTAAAAACACAGTATAGGTGTCTGTATAATAACCACTGGCAACTGGTTCCAGAGCTTGTGGGCTACAATCGAAAAAACACAATCCCCGCTATGCTTCAATCTAGGGTTAGATATTGTCAGCAGAAGCTGATATGCAGACCTACATGACCTTGATGGAACATAAGTCAGAACAATAGTTTGGTGCTCGCCCATTACAACAAACACAATGTTTTAGGTTTAGAGGAGCACAGGTTGGAAGTTCTGCCATTATTCTGTGTTACCTACCCTCCTCGTGTTCTGTCTGTGTCTCTCCTCATTGGTGCATGTGTAGGGGTGTGTTACTTCCTGGTTCTCATAACTGTTCAGTACAGTTTTGTTGTTGGTTCACAACAAGTCATGGCTTTGAAATGGCTTCAGAGCAATTTTCCTCTCTGCTGATGTCAGAGTATAAGTACAATTCACAATTTAAAACAGCAAATGTTTTAACATAAGCTTAAATCTCAAGTTATTGTCAATACTTTCTTTAACTTAAATAAATAAGTCAAAGCCATTAAATGAATTCAGTGACAAAAGCTCATGTTAATACGTCATCTGTACTTAAAACTCTCATTGCTAAGTTGAAACAACAAAAAGTCTTATCTAGTCAAATCAACTTGCAGAAAGGATTTCTTTTGTTTATTCAGTTTTTTTTATGTCATTTTAGCATCGGTGGCTATACATGACAAGCACAAGGTTCCACTGATACGAGTTTTCCATCGGTACACAAGTTCAACTTTCAAACACAGTCATGGGCAATTTTGTATCTTCAATTTACTTAACTTGCACGTCTTTGAAATGTGGGAGGAAACCGGAGTACCCGGAGTAAACCCACGCAGACATGGGATAGGACGGGCAGATTCCACACTGAAAGGACCCAGCCTGCTCCCACCTGGGGATCGAACCCAGGACCTTCTTGCTGTGAGGCAACAGTGCTACCCATCAAGCCAGCATGCTGCCCACAGAAAGAAATTCAGAGCCAAACTAGCTACAGGTCTTAATTAGCATAACAGTAATGATATTTGCCCAAATAACATTTGAGTTAAAGGTACTAAATTTCATTTATTAAATGTATTATCTAGTTCCACAGTAGTGTGCAGTCCTAAACAGCATAGCAAACTAGTATGCAGGAATATGTTTGTGTTGCTTGGCTATAGTGTAGTCCCTGTCCAGTTGAAGAAGGCAAATATTGGTGGCATAGTGGCACAGTGAGTAGGACAACTGCTGCACGAAGGTTTCAGGTTTGACTCCTGGGTAGGGTGACCTGGGCCCCACTGTGTGAAGCCTGCATGCTCCCCTCATGTCCAAAAGAGCCTCCCCTAGGGGAGCCCAGCCTAAGAAGGTTCCAGGTTCGACTCCAGGGTAAGGCGACCTGGGCCCCCCTGTGTGGATCTGGCATGCTCCCCTTATGTCCTCATGGGCCTCCCCTGGGGGGCCCCAGCCTCCCCCACAGCCCAAAAACATGTACAAATTGGAGATACCAAATTCCCCTATTGAGAGGTGAGACCCTATCACAGTACCATGTTGGAATTCACTGAACTCCTGACAGCGACCTATTCTTTCACAAATGTTTGTAGAAGTAGTCTGCATGTCTAGGTGGCCATGGAATTGACGGCAACACCTGAATTCAATGGTTTTGATGGGCGAGTGAAAACTTTTGGCAATAGTGTATTTTAAGTCAAAAGTTACATTCATGAAAAATGCAGCATTTACCATGTCCACTGATGTCACTGATGCACTGTAGTAACCGTTCATTGGGACTGTTGCTAGAATTGAAGCAAAACTGAGTGTCCAAAATCGGTTACCTAAATTTTATAGCCACTAGTGGACCACCTCTCATCCAATCAAATTAGTGGACCAGAACCAACCATTGCCTTATAAAGTGTATAACCTATTAAAGTAAATCATTATCCATCATTTTGACAATTTTACTTGCCAGTTCTACCTTTTTCACACATCCATGTTTGAGTGTGTGAGTGTATGTAACAGCATGTCAAAAGTTTCAATGAAATAGTGAAAAATGACAGCAAATACTCACAACTCACAATTACTACAATATCCCTAAATGCACAAATATTTCATGCAAACATCTGTGCTTAAGCTTTCACATCTCCTCTCTCAGTGAAGTGCTTGTGAGGGGGAAAAATGGCTTTATGCTGCTATGTCAGGATGAGAGTGAGCATTTAGTAAATGCCTAAAGCGTGGGGCTATACTCTCTTGATATGAAAAGATAGATCAAACATCTTTTGTCTGGCAAAATGGTTTTTGACAAACTCAGCAAAGCCAGAAGTGTGTGGGACGAAGCCAGAAAAGCTAGCAGTGTGTGTTTGTGTGGGACAAAGTTAGAAAAGCTAGCAGAGTTTGTGTGGGACGAAGCCAGAAAAGCTAGCAGTGTGTGTGTGGGACGAAGCCAGAAAAGCTAGCAGTGTGTTTGTGTGGGACAAAGTTAGAAAAGCTAGCAGTGCCAGCAGACCATTGTTGTGCAGCTGTTCCTCTTCCATATAAGTGATCTAAGCATTGCTTTTACTCCTAGCTAGCTAGTTTATTGGTGGCCTGTTCATTAACAACTGTGCCAGGTGATCAGTGTGAAAAATGTACCTAGCTATTTGTTGCTTACCTTTAACCAGATATATCGGTTATGGACAGTAGCATAGCAGTTGCCATTTTGAAATATATGAGTAACAGAATCTGAACTAAATATTTCCAGTGGCAAACATCAGTATTACTGTTTTATGAAGACAGTTGTTACTAGAAAGAAATTAAATTGCACAGTTCGACCACTGGTGCTTCATGAACAGGAGAAAATGCACTGGACAGTTTTGATGTGTGTCATGACTAAAATAAGGGAGAAAATTAGAGGAAAAATCCATTAAATAACCCCCCCCACACACACACACACACACACACACCACAAAAAAGGAAAGTGAAGTTATTGACAGATGAATACTTTAAGATTACATTAATTTATTTTTTTTTTTTTTATTTAGATCATATGCTTGGGTAGATGTCCTGTGTCTTTATGAACTCTCCATTAGTGCTTTGCTAAAAAAAAAAACCTTACTGTAATAAATCATTATAAATGGTAATGTAAGCTTACAGTTATTTATTTATTTATTTGTCTATGTAAATGATTTGCTTGTGTAGACGTCCTGTGTCTTTATGAAAACAGCAATAAAAAACAAAGGGAAAAAAAATTGACAGTTGTCTCCTGTTTATAAATCTAATCTAAGGTAATGTAAGCTTGTGTAGATGTCCTGTGTAAACCTCCATGAGTGGATTAGTATAAAAAAGAAAATAAAATAAACAATGTTTTTGACAGCTGATCCCTGTTGTAATAAATTATAAATGGTTATGTAAGCATACATTTATTTATTGATTCATTTATTTAGATGATATGCTTGTGTAGATGTCCTGTGTCGTTATGAATACAGCCTTTCCATTTTAACTTACAACTCTCCATTAGTGGTTTGCTTAAAAAAAAAAAAAAAAAAAAAAAAAAAAAAAAAAAAAAAAAATCAATACATAGGCTTTAAATAAAAATGAAATAGTTACTTAGCAAATGATTTCACATAAAGCTCCATATAGATGTTGTCTTTAATGTCATAGAAAACAAAGAGGGGGAAAAAAGAAAACATCTCCTGCATTAGTTTGCAATTATGCTTCCACTGATGGCATGGTAACATGCATGGAATTAATATAACATCAAAAATGATTTCAAAGGGAGAGGGGAAAAAGAGAAAGCCATTAAATTCTCTCTCAGAATTATGTGCCCCAGGGGTACAAAGGGAAAAAAAAGATAGGAACGGATGCAGAAAAAATCCAATCATATTTCTGCACACTTGATATTAGTATTCTGTGGTCTTTATTTATTAAATTAGAAAAGCCCAGTCCTTTGGTTCCCTCAATGTACTCTATGTAAATATATATAAAGCTTTTCCTTTAAATGACATGAGTAAAAAAGATTTCAAAATGCAACAAGTAATCTACCAAAAACCTGCTGAGAGCTGGTCTGACTGAAATGCCCGTTTCTTTTATTTTATGTATCCACTTTTTTTGATGCAATTTCCTTTGGCACAAAAAAATAAAAAAACACAGAAATGGAATTGAAAGTAAAGTTTCGCCTTCAGGACTCAAACAAGACAGCTTAAGCTACACATTTATTTTTGCTCGCTCTCCTTGTGTATTGATACTGATATCAAATTGATGTGATATTTGATGGAAACGGAAGCCACTGAACGCCTCTTAATGCAAATCTCAGTGGTTTGTCACCATAATGGAAATTTGTATTTATTTTATTTCTGCTGAAAATATCAGCCAGTTGGAATAACATGTAACGATATTTTTGAGAAGGAAATAAATAAAGCAATAAAGATGTTTCTCAGCTGCAGTTAAAAACACAAATCAATCAGAACGTATTTAAATGAAGGTTTTGTCCTTATGGGTTGTGTGGTTAGGATACAGAAACATATGATCAAATGACACTGTAATAACAAACTAAGAGAGAAATGCAATGCCATTATCTCTGCCTGTTTACGTCCAAATATTTGTATTCAGCATAAGAGCAATAACAGCTCCACTGTTCTGATTGTTCATTAACATTACACTGAACGCTGCTGGAAAATGGAAAGTCATTAACATTACAATGAACAGTAAAAAATGAAGCTTTATGTTTTTAGATGATAACACTGAAACCCAGATTCGTCAAATTTTGTTCTCCTTATAAACATCCGTATGACTGCGTGAGCAAAATAATCCGTATGGCACACAACCAGTAACTTCACACAGGAATACCAACTACAGCACTAACCAATAAATTAACACCAGCATCACTAAACACTTTGCACATTTTTCAATACAAACATATTGACTGCCTTGTTTTAGAGAGGGGTAAATTCAGTCTTTTCCCTGTAATGGAGTTAGACATGCCAAGCCAAATAGCATGCTTTATAAATCACTTTTATTCAGAGGGACTCACAGAAGTATTTTGTTATCTACTTTGAAAAGATATTTTCCACTGGTTCACATCAGTCAGAGTCTAAAAATACCAGCAAGCTTACGGTCAGAAACACGGTTCAGAGCATGTATGAAGAAAATAAGACAGTTTTCCCCCCTTTTTAAAATGCATTGATACCAATACTATTGTGTATCAGTCCAATACCATGCTCATTTACTCGTACTAAAAGATTACAGAAAATGCTTTGACACCAACATGCGATATGACATAAGCCATATGTAAAATGTTGAATTACTGATTAGACAACAAGACGACCTAGACACATTTTTAATATTAATGATGGCAATGAAAGGAAAGAAGACTTCAACCTGTTCTTACAAACATAAAGCATTAATGTAATACTCATCTGTAGTTCACTGCTAGCAGGAAGTTGAGTAAAAAGAGCAGAGCAGACACCCCATCCCCAAAACAAAACTGTAAGAGAACAAACAAACTCATTTCCAGACCTCTTCTGTACCTGCTCTAGATGTCCAGTTCGCAGGTCTCAGCTAATGCTTATTAGCAGCTGCAGCTGCAGCTAATGCTAATGCTAATCCCCCACCCCACCCCACCCCCAAACAGTTTACATTTTACTAGCCTGAAACATATTTCACCAGTAACAATTAAAAGTATGCTACTGGGCTTCAAATCGTTCAACTAGCAGCAGGTACCTTCGAGGTTTACAATAACACTCACCTTAGCTCCAGTTTCCTTCCTGGTCTGCTAAAGGGCCAAAACTCACGTCTGTCTGCCCTTTTATAGTGTCTGAGCTAATTGAGGCATGCTCAGTAGGTCCCATTTTGAAACAAACCATTCAGGGGGGAGTTCTTGGGGTTCACACAGTTTTAATAACTGTCATTATTATTTATTTCTTTTCTTCTGATTATGTTTATTGTATGGGTTTGTGACTTAAGCTGAGTCCAAAACTTATTATGAATATTTGTGTTTTGTGCTCTGTATTAATTTCATTTATTTTGGTTGATGTCATTAATGTACTCCTCTGCAGAGGAGAATAAATGGTTTGGGCTGTGTGGGGTAGGCCAGTGGTAGCCTATTTAAGGGCTCATTTCAAGGTGGTAGAGGAGATGGTTAGTTGTATGTTGGACTAAAGGTTTGGCTTTTAGAGTTGAGGAGAAATGGTGATTCCTCATGTTTGCTTGTTTTTATAAATAGATTTTGTTTTCCTTTTTCTCTTTTATATTTTTCTCATGTCTTTTGATATTTTAATTAATTAATTTTCCACCTGTCACTAAAATTAACACACTTGCACTGGATGTGCTACTGTGGTTTGTCATAATTTTATTATCCAACCTATTACTTTTTGGGGCACAACTATACCTCACCTGTAAGTAAGGTGTGGCAGATGGTGGCAGCGGTGGGATGGCAACCAGCAGGTTAGTGAAGGTGCCAAAGAGAATTGACCTTCGGTCACAGAAGGTGGGTCCTGTGAAGACCAAAGCTCCTGCAGACACAGATGAACCATGGGATGCAATGGACTCAGAGGGGGAATACACAGCCCAGGGTGCATGTCCAAAGACATGGGGTTGACCGCCTGCTGAGCCACTCAAGTCATCCAGGGTGTCTGAGCTGACAACGCTTCTGGGCCAGGTTCTCTCCACCCAGCAAGACCAAGAAGAGAGGCCACTTAATGAGAACTGAGAACCAGCCTTACAAAACCTCGACCAGATGAGATGAGTGTTGAGCCAGGTGCTCCTGCTGCAGCTGGAACGTCAAGGTCCTCAGTGACTTCACTGTCTACAGATAACCAGAGCCCCAGAGTACCTCTTTCCACACCAGCACACAGGCGCTCTCAGCAGTTTGATATTCAGGAGTTTCCAGAGCTAGTTCCACAGCTTGCACAAATTTCTCAGCCTGCAGCAGTTCTCAGCCAGAGAACCAGAGAAGTTTATCATTGTTGACAGGCAAGGCCCTTGATGCATATACGGCCATGGATGAGGACCTGTTAAACTTGTATTCAGACCTGAGGGAGGCACTGCTTGCAAAGTTTGACGCATCCTGTGAGACTTGGCGCCAGTGCTTCAGGGGGAGGTTCATACCAACAGGAGAGACACCAAAGGAGACCTACCACCATATCAAATGTGGTATCGTCACTGGATTAAGCCAGAGCTGCACACCAAGGAAGAGATCGGGGAGCTCATTATACTGAAGCAGTTGTTGCAAGTCCTACCTACAGATGTAGGGTCCAGGTTTGTTTCTACTGTTGGTAGCAAGGACTTAAGGCATCTGTATATCCTCTTTAGAAACCTAAACTTTCAAGTTACTGTTATGTGCCAAGAGGTGGGAATAGTTTATTACAAGACAGAGGGGGAGCAGTAACAAGTGTAACTAGAGAAACAGTTACCAACAGTTTGGGGGAATTCTATGGACATTTTGGTAGTAGTTAATGGTCAAGCTTTACAAACCATGTTAGATACAGGGAATGCTATGACCTTGATAAAAGGGGATTTTCTGCCACCTAGCATGATTGACCATTCTGAAGTGACCAAAATACAATGGGTACATGGTGATATAAAATGTTATCCTACAGCAGACGTAACACTTGGGGTTTCTGAGTGTGTTTCTTTTGTGGATAGGAGTAGTTAATGACTTGCCAAAGACATGGTGATTGGTAGGGACTTGCCTTTCTTGGCTGAATTGTTAGGAGAAGCCCAGTCCTCTGTTAACTTATCCTGCCCAGTCCTAACATGCTCTCAAACCACAGCTGGTATTGAGCCACATCCTTCTGTGTCTAATAGCCTATTTGAGGGTGGGGGAAAGGGCCCCAAAAAGTCACATCAGAAATGACGTCTTGGAAAAAGCTCTAGGATCACCCACACATCCACCAAAAGCTAATAAAATTAAACAAATAAAAAATTAAGAAAATCAAGTATGTGACAGCTGACCCCTGTTGTAATAAATCACAATAAATGGTAATATAAGCTTGCATTTATTTATTTGTTTGTTTATTTATGACATGATTGTGTAGATGTCCTGTGTCTTTATGAAATCAGCCTTTTCATTTTACTTTGCAACTCTCCAAAAACAAACAAAAGTTAAGAAAATCATGTATATGACAGCTGACCCCTGTTGTAATAAATCATTATAAATTGTAATGTAAGCTTACATTTATTTATTTAGATGTGATTGTGTAGATGTCCTGTGTCTTTATGAATACAGCCTTTTCATTATAAAAAAAAATGAAATAGTCAATTAGCAAATGATTTCATATACTTAAACCTCAACTGCTCAGTTGTACAAATGAGATAAATGTAAGTCACTCTGGATGAGGGTGTCTGCCAAATGCCATACATGTAAATGTAAGTGTACTTGATCCAAGGTAGCTGGATATAAAGTCAGTAAGCTAAGGTTATAAAGAATAGCACTTTTATAAATCATCGGCACTTTTTAAACTGGTGAAATGTAAACAGAGCTAAATAAATAATAATCATCTGTAGCACGCCTCTCTGATTAATACTAATAATCAATTCAGAATCAGTGCGTAGTGAAAACATGTACTTGTACTCGATCTGGGGGGAAACTGGAATCAATGAGACATCTGTGTTTAAAGATTGTTGCCATTATCACCCCTTTGGAAAGGAATTGAAAATAACATATGGAGAGAATTTGAGGACTCTTGGGTTACCATTTTCCATCTCAGTATGTTTGTAGAAAATACTAAAATAAGCTTTGGAAAAAATGCCTATTATAAGAATGTACATTAGAGCAATGTCTTAAGAATTGTGCTTGTCTTGTAATTTGTGCACTTTACATTGTATCGGTGCCAAACTCACTGTCTTCATTCATGCCAGAGAACAAATATTTTCTTGTTCCCTCTCTCGCTCTCTCCCTCTCTCTCTCTCTCTCTCTCTCTCTCTCTCTCTCTCTCTCTCTCTCTCTCTCTCTCTCTCTCTCTCTCTCTCTCTCCAACCTGCCAAAGCTGTTCCAATTAAATTCAGCTCAGTGCTAAAGTGGGCTCGGGCTTTCTACTCCAGCTCCAAAGCTGGGAACATCTTACAATGTCAGTGTCAGGATGCTCTAAAGGAAGTGGCTCAAAGAGGATACAGCAGCAATGGGATCAACATTTTTAAGTAAAATAAGTAATCCTTATCGAGAAGAACATGCAATGTTATTCAAACTAATACACACTGTGTGTGTCACATCATTTGCATAGGTTAATTAAAAGCTGTGTCCTACTTTCCGATTCCTCGGACTGCTACGGGACGAATACTAATGAAGATGCAATTAATTTCAATATGCTTAAGAGTGTTTGGGGCCTTCCTGAAAATGTTCTATCCTAGACAATTTGAACATTAAAATTCTTCAGACCCCCCCCCCCAAATAAAAAAAATAAATAAATAATACAAACAACAGGAATGATATAGGCAGAACAATAACAGCAGTAGTAGAAACTAGATGTACTGCATAGCAGTGTGTAACACGATCGCCGCGTGAAGTGAGATAAAGAGCAAGGAAATGGCAAAATAAGCACACCAAATGCTTAAGCAGTTCTTGAAATATTGAAATGTGTCAGTTGTTGTGCCCCCTAGGGACAAAATGTCACCAAATTTGGCATGTGTTTAAAGAATGCAAGGTATGAAATTTTGTGTAGTTTTTATATCACACGACATTGGTTAGTGCTAGATTTTTGTTTTGAACAATATGCACTAGGTGGCACTACTCCACAAATGAATTGTAATGAGCTAGGGTAATGCGCCTCCTACAGGCCAACTTGCCAGAAATAGATTAGAATTTTTGGCAAAAGGGTTATTAAGGTATTGCGTAAAAAGCCTTTGATACTACCCAACTTCAGGGTGTGCTAGCATGGAGGACAATACACACCTAGGGACACAAATTAGGAATACAAATTCTGTACCAGACATGAGGGATTACAACCAAACCAAGTTTCACGTGGATTAGTAAAGTCTAAGGAGATGAACTATGACCACCAATGCTAGCTGTGGCAGTCATAATAACAATAATGATAATAAACTAGAAGAAGATGGAGAAAATATAAAGAACTCTGGTTCACAAGCCCTTCTTTATGCATATGAAGTAATTTTTGCAGGGATATTTATTTATTTATTTATTTATTTATTTATTTTTAGGACTACCATAATTTATATGTAATCATGCATCCAAATATTGTTTTTTAACATTCTCTCCCTCGTCAGCTTGTCCTTGTTGCTTCCCTTTCGGGAATGTCCATATCCATCTCAAGGTCACTTTCACTAATATTGCTCAGCTGAGGTTTGTAAGATGAGCTTTTGTAAGCTCAAGGGATCGAGTTAACATTATTGTAGCATTCAGGAGCAAAACCTCGCCAACAGGCATTACAATATGCTACAGTTTCATTTGCAGAACAGTGGGAAAATGGAGGCTGAGGCTGAGACCATTTAATAATAATAAAAAAAAGATTTATGTATACATAAGTTATATATACTGATGTCTTGAAAATGTGATTTTTGAATATTTCTGTTTCTGTTGCATAATTTAACTGTTACAACCGGACGACCATTAGCCATTATACAGTAAAGTCATGGAACTCCTGTTTACCAGGTCATGTTTATAATGAACACATTCATATCATGTTTATAAAGCCCTTTGAATACATTACCACTATACGCCATATATTATATGCTATACTTACTTTTGAAAATGCCTTACAATTTATAGCCATCTTTATGCATTATTATCTTTGACATGTTAAGTGGTGCTCATAGCATGTTATATCACTACGTTCCACTTTTCAAGTGAATTATAAGAATATGCTATAATCACTACTTGCAGTATAATGCTACAAACTGTAATGCCTTTAACTATCTCATGCTTGTTAAAAACAAGGGCAAGTGTATAGCAATTTCAAAAAGTTGTACACTACACTTTCCTGTTCTAATGTTGCAAGTGGCCATTTTTATTATGTATGTGATGTACAATGAACTGTTGATACTATACGAGTGTGTTAAAACACTACTGAAGTAAAATACAGGGTGGAATGTGCAATATAAAGGGTTTTTCTTTCTAACGAACTGCCGTGTTGTGGTGCTTATGTTGATGTACATCATTAATTAGCTGATTGACTGAAACCTATTTGACATCTGTGTCACAGCAGCAGAAACAGTTGCATTCGGTGCTTCAATCTACATTGCAAACAAAAACCACACTGGGGAAGCTACTACATGTTCAGAGAATTTTCTAAAGCAGTTTTATTAATGAATGGATAGACGTGATGGATGGGATCTGCTAACACGGCAACACGATGTATAGTAAATAAAGTATGATGTGACATAACACGGACGTTTTTAACCTATAATGAGAAATACAACTGATCATATCGATAGTGACCTGAATGCACCAGAAACTGATCTGTTGCTAGAAGACAGTTGTAGCTTTAATGTGCTACGACATAAAGTACAAGCAGCACATCATGAGGAGTCTGTACTCCCTCGCAGAGAGCCTGCTCCCATTTGGCTCATTTAAATCGCATCCATAATGTGCTCCTGCCGTGGCCGTCGTTTATTAAGTCTTGCGGCAATTACAATAGAACAGCTGCTGCACACAGATGCCTGTGTGAAACTTTGTTGTAAAGTCGTACATGCACATTAGAGCTCAACAGCTCTTACTGTGTAACACATGAAGCACTGTATATCTACAAAGAACTATATATCCACAAAGCACTATTCTGCCTCATTATGAAAAAAATACATAAATTCTGAACATACCACTGAAGTACCAGAAAAACTTATGCAAAATCCTATGCAAAATGCATAGCAACACCACCTATGCACATCATTGGTTGCGTCCACCAGTGTGGATATAAAGCGATAGACATCTATGGAAGCTTCTAGAGCTGTTTCCGCCTTGAGAATAGCAAGTTATCACGATTTTGGGATTTTCAACACAGTTTAATAGTTGGAGCTCGTGAGATGGGTCATAGCATTTCAGAGGTAGAAGCAAAGTTTGGATTTTCACATATGAGCATTTCAAGGGTGAACCGTGACTACAAGACTTCCGGAAAAATCTCAAACCTACGACAGCAGTGTGACCGTAAGAAGACTCTGGGTGAACATGACCAGCGTCAGCTGGCAAAAATCGTTTCACGTGATAGGCGTGAATCAGAGTTCATTGCTGGGGCCTTAACAAACATCAGCATGAGGACTGTACAATGTTCCCTCCAAGAGGCTGTGGGGGACCTACCACGTATTAACTGGTATACCAGTTTTTCTAGTTCTTCAGTATAGATTGGCACTGTTTTGTTTTGTTGGAATATACACTTTAATACCACAAGACATATTTTTACAAACTGCTTTTACAGTGAACCTTGTAATTTAACTCTAACAAGCTCTTTATTGATGTCTCCTCTGCGGAAATAATCTTTTTTTTGCCAAAAAATAATCTAATGTGAAGAAAAATGCATGTGTACTTTAGAAAAAGACCTAGTATATGATCTTTTTGTACATTTGTATTTACTCTTTGAACATCTGTTGAGTTAACGTTAAAAAAAAAAATGCCTTAAATTTAAATATGGAATAATACACTTTAAAATGATCAACAATAAGGAGGTGTGTGCCCGATGTGATGCAGCTTTACTGTTATTGGCACGAACTTGATTATACAACCCGCGAGTGGCACAACCCCTGAGTGGCGCAGCAGAAAACCGTTCACCTTATCATCTGGAGATCATGAGCTCAAATCCTGATGATGCCACAGCCATCCATGACCGGGAGTCCAGACAACAAAAATGTTATACAAGTCATTTAGCAAATAGTTTAAGAGATTAACAACTCGTTGCATTTTAAATCCAATGTAAATAATTATGTCTACTAAATGCTTCTGTAACTAATCACATCAATGGGACTGCGGTGGAGAGGGTCAGCAGCTTCACGTTCCTTGGTGTTCACATCAGCGAGGATCTGACGTGGACAGAACACACCACACGGGTGGTGAAGAAGGCCCAACAATGCCTCTACTTCCTCAGATGGCTGAGGAGGTTTGGTCTGAACCCCAGCATCCTCAGGACTTTCTTCACCTGCACCGTGGAAAGTATCCTGATGGGCAGAATCACCACCTGGTACGGAAACTGTACTGCTCTCGAGCGGAAATCCCTGCAGAGGGTAGTGCGTACAGCACAGTACATCACCGGGGTTCAGCTCCCAAGCCTTCTGGATTTATACACCAACCGCTGCCTGACGAAATCTAGAAGCATCATGAAGGATCCCTCCCACCCAAGCCACTGCCTGTTCTCACAGCTGCCGAGTGGAAGGAGGCTCAGAAGCTTGAAGAGCAGAACCAGCCGGTTCCGAGACAGCTTCTTCCCCCGGGCGATCAGGCTGTGGAACAGCCAATAGAACAGCGTTCTGCCCAATCCACCCCACTGCCATCTTATACAAACTCTTGCACCCTGCACTTTACTTCGCATTACATTTATCAGACTTTCACATACTTATCCCATATACAGCATTCGGCACCCTGTACTTCCCACACAACTCATCCAGTACTTGCACTTTACTCATAGTTACTCTGTCATATACTGGACTATCTCTGCATTTCCACACACATACTCAGAGATCAGCACATGTATATAACTTTGTATACTTTATATCCAGTCATATTAACATATATTCAGTGCAATATCATATGTAGTGTAAATTACTGTGTTGTTTTGTGTATATTGTTGAGTTAACTGTTTTCTGCATACAGTGGGAACCTGCACCCAAGTTTTTCACTCACATGTACCCCTGTACTCTGTGATGTGACAATAAAAATCTTGAATCTTGAACATTATTTTGAGTGACCAATAATTTTAAGTGTCACGGTTGACAGACATACGCTGCATCACAGCGCTAACTGCGGTCCAAATAGCCAGGGATTCTTTCCGCAGTGAAGGAGGGGCAGCAAACAAAACCAATAATGACGGGGTTGCCCGATTGGGCAAGTTTAAAAATGTTCCGTAGTTACTGATGTGGGCAACACAGTGGCTTGGTGGGTATCACTGTCGCCTCACAGCAAGAAGGTCCCGGGTTCGATCCCTGGGTTGAGTGGTCTGGGTGCTTTCTGTGTGGAGTCTGCATGTCCTGCCCGTTTTTGTGTGGGTTTCCTCACAGAGTCCAAAGACGTGCATATTATGTTAATTGGTGTCTCTAAAGTGCCCCTAGTGTGTGTATGAGTGTGTGTGTCATACGATGGACTGGCCCCCTGTCTTGGGTCGATCCTGCCTTGCGCCCTATGCCACCGGCTAGTACACAGGCTAGGGACCGGCTTTCCCGTGACCCTCGGGATAGGAATAAGTGATTAAGATAATGAATGAATGAATGAGTTACTGATGTCTCATTTATAGCAGATAATAATCTAGTAATCTTTCACTGACAAGCAAATTGTAGGTAGAGACAGTGGATCTATGATGTACAGAAGCATTTCTGTTATATGATAAGTTGCAAAAGATCAGTTGACAAGAAGGGGATTATGGAGTGTATGATGTCTGGACATCTGAAATGCTTTTTTTTTACAGGCTGAGAACAATAAGAAAAATGTATTTCCCTTTTAATTTTTTTTGGCTAATTTCAGGTCTTTCGTGTGCTTTTTGAGATTTTGTTGGGATGGAAATTTTGCCCGATATTATGAGGGTGAGTCAAAGATTATCCGCACTCCGGTTATATTAAAACTTCTCTTGGCTCTACTGTCTTTCCGTACGAGGTCACTGTCTCAGTCGCTGAACAAGAAAAAGTTCGTAAGTCAACAGTCAGCTGGAAAATTCATGTTTACAGATTTCTGGGATTCTCAAGGGCCAGTATTGGAACATTGTCAGGAAAAATGCTCAACAATCAGCTGTACTCATTCCAGTGAGATGCTCTGATGCCTAAAATTCAAACGCAGAGGACTGCTATTCAAGGGCGTTGTGTTGTTGCATGACAATACATGTCCACACACCACTACCTATACTGTCAACACTCTCCAAAATCTTCGTTTTGAAATCTTAAAGCATCCTCCATATAGTCCTGATCTTATAGCGCCCCATTTGTGGCTCGCAGCTCAGCCTAAAACATGCAGGAATTTTTAATGCAGGAATATGAAAGCTTGTTGACAGATGGACAAAGAGTATTGAAAAGCAGGGAGATTATGTCGAAAAATGATGTATTTGTCTTTTCTGGAAGTTGATTAAAATAAATTCTACAGCCAGACTGAGGATAATTTTTGACTCACCCTCGTACTTTGAACACGGTTAACGTAAACCTCTTAAATGAGCTGCTAGACTGTATGCTGGATGACTGACCGTTGTTGCCTCTGAACTGCCAATTACAGTGTTACTCTAAAAATCAATAGATAGTATCCTATAGCATAAGTCGTGTGCGATTGCCTTGTCTTAATATCGCCGCCACTGGTACGGTAATTTATTTATTTAAATCATTTCTTATTCATCTTTGTTTGTTTATCCAGTTCTTTGTTGATTGTCCACTATACAAATCAGACAAGTCTTCAGTCTTTTCCTTCCCTTTAATCAGCTGATTACAAGCATGCATATAGCAGTAGAAAGATGGCAGATTAAATATAAATATCTAAATATATTACATTGGTTAAAATCAAATCAGTGGTGCAAACATGTATTCAAATGGAAGAAAGATAAAAAAAATTCTCATTTCCCATTTCTCTCTCACTTTCACACTCTCTCACACACACACACACACAGATGCAACTATCCATAAATTATTCAGCAGACACATAATTTAACTTTAGCCATGTTGTTTCATCTTGAAGTCTTTCATCTGTTCCATTTCACTGGATGGGCCATTTTAGCACGTTCTTTAGCATGAAACAGTGTAGCCCTGGTGAAAATGAACTCTTGATATGCTGCAATGCAGATAGCACTTTTCATCATTCTGATAGATATGGAGGGAAAATGACGACTCTCGCTCAGTTCCTTCTCTCAGGTTTCTGCTCCCTACAGCCATAAGTACCATTAAACACAATCTCTTTTGCTCTTTTGTCTATCTCCCTCTTTCTCTCTCTCTTTTTTTTCTGCTTGACAGTTTCATATGCTCTAAAATTCATGACCTCATCAGAATGTCGAAATTGATTTAACCTGCACTCTCCCAAAACTGCACATTTTATTCTGCAGGGAGTTGCTCCATGTGCTAGATTTAGATTTATATA
>JAOVVH010000043.1:3679110-3689656 GCA_028566435.1 Scorpiodoras heckelii
TTTAAACGGGGATTAACGTGCAATGAAAAAAATTCATCGCACAGTTAAAAAAATTAATCGCATGAAAGCACTAATATTTATATGTGTTTATATGAAATACTGGTGACATCTTTAGTGATTCTGGTGAAAATTTGCTTGGTTGGTGCCGTATGTTTGTTATCCCTATAAAAAGTTAGCTACAACTCAAACCTTTTTCATTAAGAGTCAACAAAATTTGAATGAAAAATCCAATGTAGAAGTAGTAAAGATGCAGATTTCCAGAATGCAATGCAGCTATTTGACACGATTGTGCTGAGTTACGATAGAGACTCTGCTCAGCTAATTAGCAATCTACAAGATGACAACAGTGATGGCATTAACAGCAATGGTCAACAACGATGATCTGTTTGAACAGAGTGTACAAATTAGGAGGTGAGAGATCCGGACAGACTAAAGAACTAAAGTTCCTCTGCACCACTATGACTAGCACCACTATCAGCAGGTAATCCAACTTGTTTGTTTTATTTTTGCTGCTGTAGGAGACTGTTACCTAAATCGAAAATAAACCAGTCAGAATTTCATTACAAAATAAATATTAGATTAAAACATTGGACATCATGTAATAGTTCAAGGATAATTACTGTATGTCTCAATGGGTCTGTATTTAATTTTACTCTTCCAGTTGTCTCTTTGTGATTCGAAATTGCCAAATCATTATGCTCGTATTATGCTCATATTTTGTTCAGGATCTTAGGACTGGAGACTTTAAAGTAACTGCAGGAGCACGTTGTCCTTGACAATGTCCTTGTGCTTAACCGTTTTAAAGCCAGAGATACGTAGCAGACATTTGTCAACTTAACTCTCCGGGCAGATAGACATTTTAAACAGAAACGTACATTATTGAAGTTCAGCATTCCAGTAAGCTGATGTGAGACTAAGACATCAAATGGATACAAATCCACATGGACAGAGCTGTAACCCAAAAAAAAGGCTTTTAAAAGCATGCTGCTAAGTGGAATAATTCACTACACATGTGCTTTTCTTGGAGGAATCAGAACATACCACTGATCATGATACCAGATGAAGTCCGGCTACCTTTTTTTTGTTTAACGAAGGCTTGGATCATTCTGTCAAAATGCTTTTTATAACCAATTGAAGACATAATGAATTGTGAATGCTTATGAACACAGAATGTCATCACAGCTTTTGATATTGTAGACTAAATTAGAAAGTATGACTGACATCCATATGCGGTGTAGCCTCTGTAGTGGAAGTACAGATGTCGCTGGTTTGTTGTTATATCACTAATAAAGCTCAGGGCACTTTAAACAGAACCTCAGCTCTGTCTCTTTTATTTCCTCTTCAGATGGTGTGTAGATGGATTTAAAAGAGATCAGAGGTAATTGGGCCACATACAGTAAATATAGGAAATATACATATACAATGTAGATATGAATTTTTTACACTAGAGAACATACAGGTGGTGACGATGCAAAGAAACAGTGTATATAATCAGATAATATACTGCCTGAAATACAATTCTGCGAAAAGGTTGTTTTTAATTATTTAACATTCAGCATATCTTATTTGGCTAGTTTTATTACTTGACAGTGACAGTGAAGAAACACATGTGGAGCCTAATAAATGGAAAAATATTTTCGTATAAGCTACTTCAACTCTTTTATTTTGTATTAAGCATGTAAAATGATTGAAAACTGAACATTATGTATTGTATCATAGGCAGCGTGTAAGCAGCATGTTAATATTATAGCTGCAGGAGGCGGAGCTAGTTTATGTACAGTTTTATATACAGGGACATCAGGGTTGTGAGATGATTAATAAGAGAGGAAAGAAAAAAGTACAAAGTTCTGATACACAAATCTGTTTTTAGGCTGGGTTGAGATATCATAATACTAGTTTTTCTTTTCCAACACTGATACTGGAAACTTAAGCATCAACTGATACCAAAGAATCTCTTATACTGTTTTCTACAAAAATAAAAAAATGTAAAAAGTATTACTTTTGTTCATAATGAAGCACTTCACAGTTCTCTTTTACTTTATTTTATTTTATTTACAGTTCACTCTTTTAGACAAAAATGACCTGCATTGTAATGTTGATAAATATAATAAAGTATAAAGTATAAATGTAATAAAAATCAAACCTAACAAATAAAAATACTGTCAAGTTTCTTTACATGTAAACACTTCCAGCTCCAATAATACATTTATTTTTCGAATCCATTTTCATTCTTGTTCTTTGTAGTAATTTGTTAGAGGATCCGATTTCCAAGTCCTTTTCTCTGATATCTGAGCCACCTTTTCCTTTTTTGGTATTGGGCCAATAACAGTACTGGGTATTGGATTGATGTCATCTCTAGTGTTTACCATTATAATTTTTTTCCCCTACATTCTGTAGATGATCTTTGAATTGTCTTTTGATTTGACGATGAAATCGGATCTCCCACATCCAACAAACCAGTGAATAAAATGTCGAGCATGTCTGTCAGTAACTGATTCTAGGGTGGCAGCTAAATATTTAATCGAGATAGTACAATACCATTTTTTTTTCTTTTCCAATACTGATACTGATGCTGGATCTGGTATCCATTATGTTTCCTATGATATCTGAGCCACCGGTCTCCATTCTTTGCTGGTATTGGGCCAATAACAATCCTGGGTATTGGATTGATGCCATCTCTAGTGTTTACCTGTATGTTTTATTTATTTATTTTTACATACTGTAGATGGTCTTTAAATTGCCTTATATCAAGCAACTGATTCTAGGGTGTCAGCTAAATTTTATTTAAACACCTTATATTCTTGGCTGATTTTTGGTTGTTCATCTTAAGGTATATAATTTAGTAAATAAAATTTTAGATTTTTTTGCTTTCGTGTTCATTCAACAATCAAGCCAAAGAAATAAAAGTTCCATTAAAAAAGATCAGAACGGTGGAGAGCTTTTTAAAAAATAATCTTAAAAATCGATTGTTCATATTCATTCAAGAAATGGAGCCAAAGAAATCAAACGTTCATTTTCAAACAAATCTTAACAAAACAGTACTTAATGGCTAAATCCATTGAATCAGCCATTTTGTGGAAAGATGACAACAAGGAGGCCAACTAGACCAGCAAATCTCATGCTGTGAAAAATAAAGAGAAACACATACAAATACACATACATGAGAGAATTGACTTTCAAAACACACGTACACAGACACGAATACATTAGAAGGCAGGCACACTCAAATAAATGCTTGATTATAATGTATAAAATGTTTCTGAGCAGTCAGCTGAAAAACTAATTTCATTTTCTCATTAGAGGCCCGAGCCCAGGGCCCATTCTCCTGTCAATGTTTATTACTTTGCAAACAGAAAATCAAAATCATGAGCTTGTTCTGATCTGGAGCCGTGTATCACTACATTTATGTGAAGAAGTGTGAGTGAACAATCACATGAGGGAGAGAGAGAGAGAGAGAGAGAGAGAGAGAGAGAGAGAGAGAGAGAGAGAGAAACATGGAAAAATATATAGCCGAATGGAGATGATAATAGGAAACCAGCTCATTCAAACTGAAGCAATGAATTTATAGCCACTATGACCTTTTCCTTTCCTGGGAGATTTGTTGCCATGCCAACTTGGGTCCTATTTTTCAACATTGTAAGAATTTCAACAAAATACTCAGCCACGGACTATGTTCTGGAAAAAATAATCTTTTCTGCTTATCATATAGGGAGCATGACAATACATCACGGGCCACTTGGCTGAAAAATGGCCTGGGATTGTCCTGTTTCTTTCTCTTTTAAATATTCAGAAATAATTCTTTGTGAACTTCACTGGCTTGATATGGACTGTTCAATTCGAGAAACTGCATACAGACATTTTCAGAGCATTTCTGAAATGCCAGGCTGCTTCATTAAATGTGATGTAAATACAAATGTTTTCCTTCCTTTAGACTTAATTTGTGCCAGTAAAGTTATTTCAGAATCTGTCCTCCAGATGTCTGAAAAACATTCTCCATTCTTCATGTGTGTATTTAGTCTAAATCACACAATTACTACAAACAATGACCCATTTAATTGTATCTCTTATAAACTAATACTATATGGATTAAAGCAATTCCTAATCAACTTATCAGTATTCACATTTGTTATGTTTGAGACCATATCACTTAACTGCAAAATCCACTGGCCATATTTATAGCATTAATAATAATTATGGACACACGGTACAGTGTGGATCCTTATTTAATTACTTAAGTTCATTTCAAAACAATAAGTTAAACATCAGAATAAAGTACTACAGTATTTTGACTAAAGCTTCATGATTTACTACCTAATATTAAGTTACCATTACTAGGACATCCAGTGTTGAATTGCGTCTTCTCAACCGTCCAAACATAATAATCAGAGAACTGATGTTTTCTGACTTCTTAACTCTAATGATTAGTTGCTTACTAATAAAAAAAAGTAGGCATATATTTCCATATCAGTTCTCCATGAAATACTCCAGAATGTGTTAAACAGAACTGCTAATCAAATAATAATAATAATAATAATAATAATAATAATAATAATAATAATAATAATAATAATAATAATTGGATGCACAAATAATAAAAGGTAACATTACTTCTGTTGTGACAAAGTGTCTGAGACTGATACATGAAGTTAACACAGTGGTTCACAAAGGTAAAGGTAAATAAATTAGGGTTTTTTCAGCAGTGATTTCATAGCTTATTAGCGATTTAATCGTGACACTGTAGTCAGCATACAGTACTGTGCAAAAGTCTTAAGGCACCCTATTGTTTTTAGGTACAACTTTTGTTATTGATGTGGGTTTCTTTTAGTTCTGTATTATTGAGTCAGTACAAAAATTAAAATTTCCAAATGTTACTTTTCCCACAAAAAATGAAATGTTATACAAAAATGTTTGTATGTCAGTAACAAAAGCAACACATCACATAACAGACCACTTTTCAGACAAAAAACATAATGAAGGCTGCTGGAGTTTACATGCAAAAAAAAAGAAGTAATTGTGACAGTCAAAGTCTCCAGAAGAGCTGTTGCAGATTCTCCAAGACGCTCAGTTAAACTTATCAGCTAATTACTGTACAGTACGATGCAGAAGTCTTAAGCACATGTACAGACTTACTGTAAAGCAAAGATGCCTTCAAAAATAATGAACTTGTTTCTAAATAAAAGAAAACACTATAAAATGCAGTAAACAGTAATAAACTAAATGAAGTCAATATCTGGTGCCTTTTTCTTAAACAGTGTTCCCAGGTACAATGTGTACAGTTTTATAAGTAAATTAACATTTAAGTTTTAATGAGTGTCTTGGAGAATCTGCAACAGCTCTTCTGGAGACTTTGTCACACTTACTTCTTTTTTTTTTTGCATGTAAAACCCAGCAGCCTTCATTATGTTTTTTATGTCTGAGTGATTAGTGGTCTGTTGTGTAATGTGTAATGTGTGTACATACAAACATTTTTTGTGTAACATTTAATTTTTTTGTTGGAAAAGTAACATATATGTAAAACATATAAAAGCTTTTTGTACTGACTCAATAATGGAGAACATCAATAAGAAAAGTTATACCTAAAAACAATAGGGTGCATAAGACATTTGTAGAGTACTATACATTATTGAAGAATTACTCTTGATTGATTGATCTTGTAAAGTGATACCTATACTGTACAAAAAGGATAACATGAAAGAACCTGCAATCATTACACATAATGATTTACTGTTTAATGGCTTTACGGTGTTTAGATATAAACAGCTACAAAGTTTAGGTTACAACGTTTTATGAAGTTTTGGTTGCTGGAATGTTAACTTTTAATAAGTTTTATTAGCATTTGTGTGTAATGTCTTTAAAGGCTCTTGCCCTTTTTGACTCATGGGTGTGGCTTTGTTTGGGTTCCCTCGCAAATGATCAGTAATTGATTTTGTTATTGTCATGAGCTAATTTTCTACTCCAAATCAGTGTTTCACACTCCAGTCCAGTTGGTGGCAGAAATGCACATTAAGGTAATCAAACCTGCTCTGGGTCTGTACCTCAGATTAATCAATCAATCAATCAATCAATCAATCAATCAATCAATCAAGGAGCTACTTATTATTAACTAGCAATCACAAGTAATTTATTTTTAAAAAAATAACACTATAGTTTTTTTATGGTAAAATTCTGTTTTCTTGTTAATATTGTTGGCATTTCTGAGAACATTAGTGAAGAAAACCAGCACTGTGTTGCTTGTTTCCAGAATATTATCTTAATATTATCGTAATATTACCATCCAACCTTCTACGAAGCATTTTGGCGAACATTCTGATAATGTTGTCTGTTAGCTAGTAGAGTCTATCCAAGGAGCATCTGTAATACACTTACCCCAGAGCCAATCATATTTAATATTAAAGTCATGTTCACAAAAAAGTGTTCTGCCAACACTGCATAATCAATACACACTACAAAAACACACACACACACACACACACACACACAGATTCACTCTGCCCTGTTCTGTTTATGCTTGCTCGCTGCTCCGTGTCAAATGAATTACAAGATAAGACAACTTCCCCACCCAAAACAATTTCCAACCGGATGTCACTTCCAATGAAGCCTTATGATTTGAATTTGCCAGCTCCGAAGCGAAGAGCAAGAAGGGTCAGATGGAGAGAACAATGAGGAAAGTTCATCAGGGCTCAGCAACCTCATTTGTGTAGCTGAGAACAGTGCAGCTGTTGTCGAGTCTCTGCTATCTATTGTGTGAGACCTGGGCCTTGTTACAAAAGCCCCTCACAACCCCCTGAAAGAAGGCTAGTGACCCAGAAACGCACCCTCTGACCTTGGCAGTAATGTGGGGGATACAAAGGCAACAACACTGGCTCTTGGCAAATTAATTTCACATTTACATATAGTACTTTTTTTTTTTGCTTTATCTCTTCTCACTATGGATGTCTAGTTTGTTTTTTATTCTGCATTTCGAACTGTATGAAGGCACCTCTGGGTTCTCAGCAAACATGTGAAGGAAACTATGTCAAGTTCACTATATTGGCAGGTTATTACCTGTAATTTCACTGCATTTTATGATTCATAAAGTTGACTGCAAAAGTTTGCATCCCCTGAAATGTCATTGCATCTGGCAACAAGACAACATTCCAAAATATGAATAGAAAATAGTTTGAAGAAATGTTTGGACATTGCAAAGTAGGAGTAGTACAAATACTGTATATACAGGTCTATACAAAGAGACCTGATGATTTTTTTTAATGAAATAACACGATAATTAATCATAACTTTTATTTGAAAATGCAACCATTACACTAACCTTTTAATGCTATTTTTATTTGTGAAATTCCCAAAAGAAGAGGGGCAATGCAATGGCTTCTTGGGTAGCACTGTTACCTCATAGCAAGAAGGTCCTGTGTCCGATCTCCAGGTGGGATCAGTCTGCATGTCCTCCCTGTGTGTGCGTGGGTTTACTCCGAGTACTTCAATTTCCTCCAAGAGTCCAAAGACATTAAAGTTATGTGAATTGGAGATACAAAATTGCCCCATGACTGTTTTTGAAAGTTGAACTTGTGTACTGATGAAAGACTTGTGTATCGATATAACCTTGTGTGTGTGTCATTTGAATAGCCATTGATATTTATATTTATGGCATTTGGCTGACACCTTTATCCAGTGTGACTTACAGTTATCACCGTTTTTTAAACAGCTGAGCAGCTGCAGGTTAAGGGCCTTGCTCAGGGGCCCAACAGTGGCAGATTGGTGGTGCTGGGATTTGAACCCCTGACCGTCCGAACAGTTGTCCAACACCTTAACCACTGAGCTACCACTGCCCATTGATGCTGAAATGACAAACAAAAAGTGTCATTACGAAAAATCTCAACCCATGTTTTAATGGTGTTCCGAGAGGTCACAGCACCGTGACCAGGAATATTGAACTAAATGTGAAATAGCCTTTGAATAGAAATCACAGAATCGCCAATAAAAAAATAGTTTCAACAATGAATGTGCGATGTTGTTCTGACCGCTGCTCCATGTTGACTAAACGGAATCAGTTGAGCTGCTGTTTCCCCAACAGTCACTAATCTAATCAAACTAGCATCTGAGAAATAAGCATATGAAAAATCATCAGATCTCTCTGGCTCACCTTGTGTTCTAGTTTAGCATCCAGTTAGCAAACTGCTATACTAAGATTACATCTGGTCAATCAATAAAACCCATATTGCTTGAAGAAACAAGGAACATGACATACTGAATCTGGTCCTACATGCTTTTGGCCCTCAGAAAACTTTCAGCAATTTTTTTTAATTGAGTGGTCAAAAGAATGATTTTTTTTTCTTCTCCCCGATATAGCATTCAGTTATAGAAGGGAGTATTTATTATTGCACTACTCAGTGTCACCCAAATGAAGACAGGTTCCCTTTGGAGTCTGGTTCCTCTCAAGGTTTCTTCTTCTTAACATCTCAGGGAGTTTTTCCTTGCCACCATTGCCCCTGACTTGCTCATTAGGGATAAAATGTATACAAGTTACAAGTTATGTCTGGATTTTATGTCTTTGTAAAGCTGCTTTGGGACAATGTCTATTGTTAAAAGCACTTTAGAAATAAAACTGAATTGAAAGATGAGCCTAAATTTAATTTTAACAAGAACCCCTAAAATTTAGGACTGATAGGATCCAAAATCTGCTTCTTAGAGGATAGTAAAAAAAGTTAGCGATAAAGGCAAAGGGGTGGACATTAGTTATGAGAAATTATGGTTAAGACTTCGACATTATTTAGCCTTTTATTTTATTTTATGCTTATAAACAAGGATATACTTATACTTGTGAACTGGCATGATTTTAGTGATTCATCTTTATTTATATTTTTAACATACAATGTGTGGCCATTTAGTTTCCCCAACTCATTAATGTCTTTTGTTCTGTCATTTTTAAATACGTGCTTTGAGCACAGTGGATCCCAGGAACACTGGGAAAGATTCAGGAATACACCCTGGATTAGATGCTAGTCCATCACAGGGGACTATGCAGACACTCATTCACAGACTAATTACACCAACTTGGCTTACCCAATCCACGTACATGTTTTAGGGATTTCAGAGCAAACAGGAAAACTTGGAGGAAAACCTCATAGATGCCGAGAACCAGAAAAACGCCAGACAGACAGTTACCTGAGCCGAGGCTCGAACCAAGGCCCCTAAAGTTGAGGCAGCAATGCTACCTGCTGAATGTCTTGCTGTGTTAAAATTTGTTTAACTTTAGGACAAAATAAAAGACAAATATTTACTGTTTCATATATTTTAACAAGTGGTGCATTTTACAGTACAGTAATATAGACTTATAACTACTCTACCTTTATCCCTTTACTTTCTCATCTTCATACAGACAGGCCTTTCTGTCAGAAAGTTAATACCAAACATCTCTGCAACATGTGTCCTGACCTTTCTGAAAGCTGGAGTTTCTGTTTTGATATGCTCCTGATAGCCAGATGCCCCGATCTTTGCCAAAGAAAAGGTCACGTCGACTGTTCACATTAGACACACACACATTCACTTCATCCTCAACAGATCAGCCTACACACACAAACACAGAGAGAGAGAGAGAGAGAGAGAGAGAGAGAGAGAGAGAGAGAGAGAGAGAGAGAGAGAGAGAGAGACATGCACTAAGTAATCTGGGAGATTTGTATCATCCTCATCAGTATACATCCACTTCAATCATTTATTTAGCATTACTTATGATTGGCTTAGACAGTGTGTGGTAATATTTAATAAGTGCACCATAGACACTTAAGCAGTGCTAATTAAATTCCAGTTTATTTTGGGTAGCGCTTTTAATAAGAGTAAACACTGGCACCAAGAAGATTTACAGAACTTATCTTCTTCTTTTACAGGTTGGGAAACTTCTTTAAAATGCAGTAAAAATTGCTATCTGTAATTTGTTAATTCAAACACCTAAATTCTTTGCAGTCTTGCACTAAGAAACATTGTATATGAACTTACTGACCATGCTTTCATGAAGTTTGGCACAAAGTGATGAACCACAACCCATCCGTGATTACAAAGACTAAGCCTTTGGTGGAACCTCCTTTTATACTCAATCCTGATGACCTCACCTGTTACCAGTTAAACTGCTAACTGGGGAAGCTTCAACTGTTACTTGTAGAAGCTTTTCAGTCTCATTTTGCAGCCATCAGTTTCCAAAAAGTTGTTTATATTCAACAAATAGAATTAAGTTCATCACTGAAAGCACTGAAAATCTTTTCTTTGTCCTTTTGTCTGTTAAATAAAGCTTCAAGTGAATTATCAAATTACAGATTTCAGTTATATTGTATTTTTTAGAAAGTGTCCAAAGTTTTCTGGAAATGGGGTTTGTAAATTAAATATTATGGATTTGATTTTTTTTTTACTTTGTTAAAAACTTCATTAAAAAAGTACACAAACACGTCTCTCACATTGTGTTCATCTGGCCATGAAGCCAAACTGTCCAGTAATGTAGCAGGAATGATGTCATCTCTCTCTCTCTCTCTCTCTCTCTCTCTCTCTCTCTCTCTCTCTCTCGCTC
>JAOVVH010000043.1:3700793-3711665 GCA_028566435.1 Scorpiodoras heckelii
AGATAGATAGATAGATAGATAGATAGATAGATAGATAGATAGATAGATAGATAGATAGATAGATAGATAGAAATAATAATAATAATAGGAAGAAGAAGAAGAAGTAGAAGAGGAATTATTATTATTATTATTATTATTATTATTATTATCAGAAATAATATTGAGAGGTAAACAATAAACAATCAATTAAAAATAAAATCATATATGGCTTTTGCTATTAAACATATGCCTTGGTTACAGTGTGGTGCAGTTTAAGTCTAAGAAGACTTCTTGGACATCTTGTTACAGTTCTTTTTGTTTTAGTGCCTACACACAGCCTTTTTTGTTTGTTTTAGCAATCAGAAATATATTACATAACATGCTCTATGGATTGCCATAGGCATGTAAGGCAGAAGATATATAAAACATGTAGGGTGCGGAGACTTCTGTATAGTATATATGTATGTATATAAATATATATTATTTTACACACATGGATGGAGACAGTCGGTATTCTTAGCTACAATGTAATATAAATCTGAACATTTATATAATTTGTTCCAGCATGTGTAGGAGACATTAAGCAAAATGGAGCAAGCTGGAGATTTGTTTTTCTTTTCTTTTCTCTTTTTATAGACTGGGGTTTATATTCATCATCTCACAGGGAGTGCAAAATTCAGCTTTATTGAATAATCTCACTTGACATTAATAAAAGCTCATAAACATTCCACAGACCCAAAAACCATTTTCTTGGCATTTAAACTTCAATTTATCCCACTTCGCTATTCTACTATTAGAGAGAAGCAAGACAGAAACCCATTTAATCTGTAGCAGGGAGAGAATTTAGTTCTGCATTGCTGATGTAAATCTAAAATATTTTCCTTAATGTTAAGAGCATAGCAGGTTTTGTGTTGGATTAAAAAGTGGAACTAAATAAGATGCTTTCTGGATGTCAGATTAGGCACAAAAATCCAGTATTTATCCTAATTCAATTGTTTTTAATATCCATCAATGACTATTACACATATTTACTATGCAAATCAACATTATTGTATTAGTTATTATAAATAAATCCTTGTTTAACTTTGATGACTATTCATGTAGCGATACAGTCAGCATTCTCAATATACTAGACTCTTACTCCATTTCTTCCCCATCTTGGAAGCTTTTAAAGTTAATTGTGCACATAACTACATCAACTACATGCAGGTAACTTACATAATGGCTCACGCAGAAAATCCATTTAAGCCACGTGCATAACTCAATTCTGAATACACATAACTTTCTCTATGTAAGTATTGATATAACTTCATAACAGCTTCCCCTAAACAGAAGGCTGGACTTACCTAAGTTCTTGCAACACATACTTCTTTGGCAACTGAGAGATACTCTTTCACTGAATTTATACCCACAAGGTATTTAATATGTTGGGTTTCATCCGTGTTCCTTTAATTCTATTCAATTCAATTCAGTTTATTTGTATAGTGATTATAGCAATAGAAGCAGTTTTACAGAAATCTGTATGAGGACTGTGCAAATCTTTCAGGTTTCCATGTTGGACCATCCACAGCATCTGAAACTGGTCAAGTATTGAGGTTCATTCATCAGTCTTCTATTAAAATTGTGTGTAAATGTTTCTGTAGGTCAAACCAATGAATGCGAATGCAAAAATGCCAAAATGTTCAGTAATGAAAGTTTTTCCTTATACGCACATGCACATGTTGAAAAATTACCAAGAGCATTCACAGCACAGTGGATTTATAATCGGTAATATCCTCAAAAGTAAAAATAAATAAATAAATAAAAAAAAATCAAAGCTCAACAAGCTTAAATAAAAAATAATGCTGACTAACAATAAGGCCAATAAGGCAGCTCAGCAGCTGCAGTGCATAAGCTTCTGTAGACATCCACTATCTCATCCTTATTTTACATGACACCATTTCATTTGTCCTAAATTAATAATTAAACTTATTTGGTTTAATTTCTCAATTTGTGTTGCATTGCTTTCTTTCAAGTCAAATCAGTTCTTCAATTTAAAAACAAATTTATCGATGTTTACATTAATGAGGCTCCTTATATGTATGTACTTATACACAAACTCAGGAGCTCTTGTAGGATACAAAGGTATTTCCCAACTATCTGGATTTTCTGAATACCAAATTTCTTGTCAAAATGCTCTTGCAAATGATTTGTAACTTAATTTATTTGTATCCAGTTTGATAAATGAAGCCTATTGTATGTTAAGTTATTAATTAGACCTACTGCATAGTGAATACATTGTGTACCGTCATATGACTTCTGCATAAAGTGAGACAAAGAGCAAGAATGTAATGAAATAAGCAGATATAATTTGTTAATAAAGCAGTTTTTGAGGCATTGAAAGGTGTCAACTGCAGTGCAGCGCCCCCTATGGATATAATCTAACAAAATTTGCTGTGCATCCAAAGAATGTGGTAGTGATACAAAGCGTGAAATTTAAATGACAATATATCGACAAGTGAAATGCTAGATTTTTTGCTTTGAATAGTCACTAGGTAGTCCACAAATCAATTGATGAGGTAATATATCTCCTCGAGGTCAGCGTACCATAAAAAGTTCATAATTTGGCAAAACAGTTTTTGAACTATTGCCCAAAAAGTGTTTTCAGCCTACTCCATTTCAGGAGCGCTAGCATGAAGGGCAAAACACACCTAGAGACACAATCCTTATATTCTGTATGAGACTTGTGAGGCTACAACCACACCAATTTTCTTGTGGATCGGTGAAGTCAAAGTATGTGATACCGCCAATCAAATTTGGTGGGAAAGGAGAAAAAATGGAAGATAAAAAAAATAACTTAATAAAAAACAAAAAACTATATTGATTTTTAAAAAAAATTCTCTTTTTCATCCATGGAGAAGCTTTTTTGTACCACTTATATTGTAAGATTCAGCCCCCATTCTTTCTGGCAGCTCTGTTATAACTTTATAGATGTCATGCACTGCCTTCAGCTCAGGTCTGGAGAGAGTCATGGTGTAACTTCTTTCTTCTGGTTCTTTTCAAGTTACTTTTCTTGATATTATTTTTCTTTTGTGAACATTTTGTAAAACAGAGGTATCTTTACTGTTCTCACCCCAAGTATCATGGGTCACGTAAACTTTTGCATGCAATGCTGTTGGGAAACAGGGTTCAGAACTCTGCAGTGTACTTAACATCGACTAGGTTTTACCAAAAGCATGGTGCCAAGTGTTCCACTTCCCTCTTTCTCTTGAAAGTCAAGTTCTTTGTCCAGGGGTCACAGGCTGGGTCAGGGTCAAGCAGACGGCTTACAAAGCCTGAGAAGTCCTCCACACTAACGTTCACCGCTGCACCACAAGATCAACAGTTGTTTAATAAATCTCAGTCCAAAAGATTGCAGGGTCAACATTTTTTAAACAATGACCAGTGCGTTTAGGTTCCACAGGTTTTTAAGCAAAGCTTCAACATTGCCCTTCGGTTAAATTTTATCTAGATGAATCCAGCAAGCTCATGCTCTTGCTTGAAAACTACATGGCTGACTAGACCAGAAGAAGCTTTTGTTAATCATACATTAGTATATAAAGTAGAAAAATTGTTTTTCATCGAGTAGGTTTCCACTGAGCTGAATGCTGACCTCCTTCCGTCAGCATTCTGTTTAACGCCACGGGTCACAAGGGTGACAAGGGTAATGGGTCATCACAGAATACTCACATCAGTGTATCAATGAGGTCACTGAAAGATTACGAGATACCAATCCATCACTGAAAGTGTCTGAAAGCAGGATTTGCATTACATCTGTCCTGTTTGATCAATGGTTTAAATATATAAAGAAATATGCACAAAAATACAACAAGAAATTGTTTCTTAAGCAAATATATCCAAAATACAATGTCACAGAGATTTGAGAGAGAGAGAGAGAGAGAGAGAGAGAGAGAGAGAGAGAGAGAGAGAGAAGCACTTCAGTAAGCGCATTTAAGTGGGCTAAGCCATAAAACTTAGAAGGTCAGCTCATTTAGCCTAACAGCAACATGAACTAGTTTCTATAGATAGCCAAATGATGAAGGGTTATACGGTTCAAAAGCAACTTGCTCATATGATGATGTTCTGGTTCTTTAGTCTATTTTAAGAAATCAATTTTCTTAATATTGTCTACAAAACCTATCCCTTAAACTCTAAAGTATTTTGACTAGAAAGAGTTACAAACAGATTAGTATACCAAAGTGCTAGACATGTTCTAGTTACTAAGCAGCTATTAAGCATGAAATATAAACACAGAAAAAACCAACAACTGGGTAATCCTTTGGGTACCAAGTCAGGTTTACGCTTTATGATTTCAGCCATCAGTCAACCAAGATTAGCACTTGACACACCACTTGGCACTAGAGTGGTGCAGTAGGTAGTGTTGTCACCTCACACTGAGAAGGGCCTGGGTTCCATTTAGCAAGAAGGGTCAGGGGTCATGGTTTCCTCCAGGAGCTTCAGTTGTTTCCTACTGTCCAAAGACATGCAGTCAGGCGAATTGGAGATACTAAATTGCCCTTTGGTGTGCGTGAATGTTTCTGTCTGTGTGTCTGTTCTGCAATGGACTGGCGACCTGTCCAGGGTGCTTCTCTGCCTTCCACCCACTGAGCACTGAGATAGGCTTCAGCACGCCCTGTGACCCAATAGCAGGATAAAGTGGCTTAGATAACGAGCTGTTTGAGTTTCCAATAAAATATTGTCTAAAAACATTTTTGTGTGAAAATGAGTATTCTCCATGATAGATTATATTATGAAGATCCTCTAAAGATAGACCTGTGAATAAATAAAATGACCGTTGGCGCATTCCATTTGACTTGGAAAGTCGAAATGTACAAGTTCCCAGTCAGACATTTTAACTGGGGCACCCACTGAAGTCGGATTTCCAACTGGGAAAGTCAAGGGAACCGCACCGACCCTGACTTCAGAATTCAAGATGGCTGCTCTGTGCATCAATAGTAGTGAAAGCTGCAGTAATGTACTGTTTATTAGCATTTTGGTCTTACTTGTTTCTCTTTAAATCAGTCATACACACAGTACTGTCCAACTTTGGACATGTTGCTACGGTTTTTGTTTGTGCAAAATACTACGTAATGCATTGTTATCAATTGGTATTGCTGGCAATGGCTAACAACAGCTAACCTGGCTGGAACTGGTATATATACTGGAATGTGTTCAACTCGGGTATGACATCATTCCCAGATCCAACTTTTGACTTCTGAGTTGGTGCTCATGCAGAAAATGGTGTACCGCTTGCTGTTTTGAGGAGGTAAATACATCACTCATATCAATAATGTTAGCTAGCTAGATGTGTCTATGGTTTTTACCATTCCGTTTGTTGAGGTGTGACTTCATACTTGACAACATCTGTTCATTAGCATGTTTTGGTTATATTTCTGCCTCACCACTACAAGTCTGTTTTGCATCGTCCTAAGCCTTCCTCCTTTTGGTGGACTTTAGATGAGTATCATAGCATGAGCAATCTCGAGCAATCTTACTCGGAGGTTTTAAACAAGAAATTTTAATACTGCCAGAATTCACTACATTTTCATCTGATGAGCATATCACAGTACGTGTTCTAAGGCCACTGATGTCAACTCACAACCAAAAAATTATTTTATGACAAGCAATTTTTTGTGGCAGAAAAATCAGATCAGAAATCATACTCTTAAATTTCTGATTTGAAAGGAAAATTGCAAAATAAAATTAAAAGTCAAAGAAAAGTGAAGAGGTCTGAAAGTAATTAGATTTTTTTTTTTACAATTCATTATTTTTATCTTCAAAATATAATCGTTGTGAACACACAATGTTCCCAATGCCTCTGCCATTGATGGTAGCTTGATATCGTCATCTGTGAGGGTGTTCAGAGTCTCAACTGTGACTCTATGGATGTTCTTCACTGTGCCATAGTGGTGGCCTTTTAAGCAGGCTTTAATCTTGGCCTTCTGGTACAAATTCTTCATGGAGTATCCCTTGAGAATCAAAAAAGAAACAAATTGATTGATTTTTGATTTGCTCATGCAAGCTTTCTTTGGACAAAGTGATGTTGTCGTGTGTCATTCAGCACTTTTTTTCTTCTTTTGTGTGTGTCAGGATTGTTCTGGAGCACCCATGATTCATCTCCTGTGATCACTCTGTTCAGGAAATCGGGCTCTCTTGTTAAATGATTCAACATTTGCTCCAAACTCGCTTGCATTGCTCCAGTGACGAGGCACTTCAGCAGGGTTTCACAGAAACAGACGTCTGGGCACTGCGAAGGCGAGAATGCAACTGAAACCGGTCCTACTGTTTATCTGAGATCCCGCTCTCACTGACCTTGAACCAGCATCTCCATGTGTAAGCCCTATGGAGTGCAGGAATTTTATTCTTGTTGAAATATTTGGACTAAAAGATGGTACAGTCTCAGGACTGTTAAAACAGTATTATGGTTATAGGTTACATTTAATTGTATATGTATGAGTCTATTATAATGAAAAGAAATTGAACCCGTTCTGAAACAAAAATGTTTTCTTTTTACATGTGAAATTATTTGCTGGTACTGAAGTTTATTTTCTTTTTAAATGTGTGAAATTAATAAGAATTAGTGTAACATTTTATGCTTCACCTTTAGCATGGTTACTCAAAATAATACACCTGCAGAGTATTTCACTGCATCATTGTCTTCCTTAAATACAGAATTAGGCATTTCAATGTGTATAATATGGTTGAATATGGTCTTGGTACTCAGATAAACTCAGAAATCTCCCCAGTTTGGGCCACACGCATACCTGGTTAATAATTTAGGGTGATGTATAAGCAACATTACAATAATGATGATTTGAGATAATTTTCTCGAGGTTTGTGTATTTGTGAGCCTCATCCCAAGAGCCAGATTTGTGCGAAATCAATATTTATCCGAGTTCGGAGCAATATGTAGCCTATAAGCTGTGCATTCTCCAAAGAACTGAAGTAAGCTATTTTTAGAAGGCTCTCGCTGTGAGCTATTAGTCCACACTGTGGTCCTCACTAGGCTAATATAGAATAAACACGGTTTTTATGTTGTATTATTGATGCTGCACTCCTGCATAGCAGCTCCCCCTGACCCTCATTACGCACGCTTTTTAAAGTACGCGCCTGGTTTCTATGGACACCGCTCTTACGCTGAGAAGCGCGCACCCTTCTACTGTTTGACGGTTTAGAATTCAGGTCACGCACGACACCCGCTGATTGTAATTTTCATTTTCTTCACAGGCTCTTTAAGCCCGTTTGCCAGCACTTATTTGCCGTTTTCTCTCGGCCAAACACACTGTGACAGGATAGCTATGGTGCAATTAATCACGCCGAGAGAAACCGGGCTTCTTCTTCTTCACAGCTCCATAACCAATCACACCGTCCACACTGAAACTAGCTAATTCAGTGCAAAATACAGTGTGAGGGTTTTATTAAGCTGCAAACATATAAGTGGAAGGAAAAATGACTCCATTTTGCTCAGCCTGAAGGAAGACAGTCTGTTCAGTCTTGTGTTTTCAGTTAATTACTATCACACAGAGGCTTAGGAAGAATTTTATCTGGGTGGTCAGGGTATTTGGGTTGCCCCTCACCACTACCATAAGTACAACCAAAGACAGTAATCACAGTTATTGTTTTATTTTAATCCGTCACTATTATACAGGCATTTACCGTAATTCAAACATTTTCCAAAAATCTCAGCTTCAGTGTGGAAAGCTTTATAGATTTCCTTCCAAATCATATAATTATTTTGTACTCATTTGCAAATCGTTCCTTATATACACATATCCAGTCACTGGCCACTTTATTAGGAACACCAGCCTCTACACCAGCCTGTACGTCCATGTATCCAGTCAGCCAATTGTGTGGCAGCAGTGCAGATCCTAAACAGGCCAAGAGCTTCTGGAAAGTTTACATCAAGCATCAGAATACAGGAAAAATCTGATCACTGTGACTTTAACTATGGCATGCTTGCTGGTGCCAGATGGGCTAGTTTTAGTATCTCAGAAACTTCTGATCTCCTGGGACTTTCACACAAACACACACACAAACACCAGTCTACACAGCATGCTGCGAAAAACATCCAGTAAGCAGCAGTTCTCTGGATAGAAATGCCTCCTTGATGATAGAGCAAGATCAGAGAAGAAGGACCAATCTGATTTGAGCTGTCAGGAAGGCTACGGTAGCTAAAATAACTACTCTTTGCAACCACGGTGAGCAGAAAAGCATCTCAGAATGCACAACATGTTGAACTGGATGGAGAATAGCTCACAACCAGTGGTGGAAGAAGTATTAAGATCCTTTACTTAAGTAAAAGTAACAATACAGCAATGTAAAAATCCTCCATTACAAGTAAAAGTCCTGCATGAAAATATACATTTTATCAGCAAAATGTAGTTGAAGTATTAAAGGAAAAGTCCTGGTTTCTTCCCTCTGACTGATATATTATTGTATATGACATTATTAGATTATTAATACTGAAGTATCAGTGTGTAAGCAGCATGTTAGTGGTGTAGCTGCTGGAGGTGGACCTAATTTAGTTTGAACGACTTTATATACAGTTTTATATACAGGGACACCAGATAAATCTGAGAGGCTGTGAGATGATTCATTGGAGAGGAAAGAAGAAAAACCAAAGTTCTGCTATACAAATCTGTTTTCAGTTTTTGGACTTTTTCCTACAATCTTTGATTGGATCACGTGAGAAGATTCGAGGGAAAAAATCTCTGTTTGGTGGAGCTGCTAACAACTTATAGGTGTCTGAAATGTGACCCGATTACTTACACACTGCTTTTTGTAGGACGTCAGAAGCCAAAAAATTTGGAAACCACTGGTTTAATCTTTAATCACGTGTTGTATTTTAAAAGCTTGTTGTATTATCTATTGTTTAAAAACTTTATCCTGAAAGTAACTAGCCACTAAAGCTGTCAAATAAATGTAGTGGAGTAGAAAGTACAATATTTCTTCTAAAATGTAATGGAGTGGAAGTATATAGTAGCATAAAATGCAAATATTCCAGTAAATAATAAGTACCTCACAACTGTACTTAAGTACAGTAAATGTACTTAGTTACTTTCCACCACTGCTTACAACAGTAGTTTGTAGGTTGTAGGCCACATCAGCTTCCACTCATGTCACCTTAACAGCTTGCTGTGACAATAAAGAAACTACAGGCTGAACTTTTTATGTAAATTCTGTGACTTATGTCAGTAAAATTTTTGTGATGTTAACCATTATGAACGTACTACAGACACAAAAGACAGATGAGGGCCTCTATTTTTTCTTGCAAAGCCCAGCAGCCTTCTTTACTGAAAAGTAAAGCTAGGAAATATAAAATATTTTTGTACTGATTAGAAATGCAGGTCATAAAATAAATATATGTTTAGGTTATGTTACGATATGTAACTTAAAACATTTAGAAGTCTCTACTATGCATATACATCAAGAAATGCAACCTGAAACTGTATCATGCAAAGAGGAAGCCATATATTAATTTTACACAGAGACCCCGTTGAGTTCTATGGGACCAAAGTCATCTGAGATGGACCGAATGACAGTGGAAACGTGTTCTGTGGTCAGACAAGTCCACGTTTCAGCTTGTTTTTGGAAACAATGGACAGATCTGACAGATCAGATTTTATGTGCCAAAAAAGGTGAAAAAGACCATCCAGACTGTTATCTGTGATGGCATGGCGGTGCATCAGTGCCCACGGCATGGGGGAAATGCATATACATGAGGTATAATGTGGAGGCTTATATTGGTATTTTGGAGAGACATATGCTGCCATCAAGATAACATCTTTCCCAGGAACTCTATGTCTATTTCAACAGGACAAGGCTAGGCATTGCAGAATTTAAAATTACTTGAAATATTTAGTTTAGAGATTAATTTAAAGAGAATATATTACGTATTAGAGTTTACTTAAAAATATTTCTCACCAAGTTTCTCATGAAAACGCGATTTTTTGCTTATAAAAATATTAATTTAAACAAGTTTCTAATTGCTGGATTAAATTATGTGAGGTGAGTGTGAGCAATTCACATAACATTAATGTAAACCAGTTACATTATGAAATCTCTAAAGGGCCTTGGTGTTTGACAGGAACTATAACTATAGTATTACGTGAAAGTGATGGAAATGTGTGGTAGAATAGTTCAGTGGAGATGATGTGGCTGTTGCAAAACACCACAGGGCCATGTTCGGTCCTCGGGCCAGGTGAGATCTCAGAGCCTGATTTCATTCTGGGGTTTTAAAATGCATGATCGAATCATGTTGCATGTATGAAAACAAATTATGTTAATTTAACTCAATTCATGGAACAGAGGTACACATGTGAATTAAGCAATTTTTACCTGCTGTATTGGCTGATTTATTCATTCATTCATTGTCTTAAGCGCTTATTTCTGTCCCCAGGGTCACGGTGCCTAGCCGGCGGCATAAGGCGCAAGGCAGGATCAACCCTAGACAGGGCGCCAATCTATCGTAAGGCAAACACACACACACACTCATACACACACTCACACACTAGGGGCACTTTAGATACACCAATGAACCTAATATGCATGTCTTTTGACTATGGGAGGAAACCGTAGTGCCCGGAGTAAACCCACGCAGACACGGGGAGGACTCAGACTACTCCAGCCGGGTATTGAACCCGGGAGCTTCTTGCTGTGAGGCGACAGAGGTACCCACTGCGCCACTGTGCCGCCCGTATTGGCTGATTATTTTCTTAATTTTAAAAGCATTTATTTCTAAGAAATCTTCCAATGGGCAAAAAAGTCTGAATGGATGGATAGATGGATGGATGGATGCATAGATAGATAAATAGATAGATAGATAGATAGATAGATAGATAGATAGATAGATAGATAGATAGATAGATAGATAGA
>JAOVVH010000043.1:3757819-3771926 GCA_028566435.1 Scorpiodoras heckelii
ATTTCAGGTGATTACCTCATGAAGCTGATTGAGAGAATGACAAGAGTGTGTAAAGCTGTAATCAAAGCAAAAGGTGCAACTTTGAAGAATCTAACATCTAAAATATATTTTGGTTTGTTTAACACTTTTAAGTTTACTACATGATTCCTTATGAGTTCCTTCATAGTCTGGAGGACTTCAGGATTCATTTACAATGTAGGAAAAAACATTAAATGAGAAGGTGTGTCCAAACATTTGACTGGTACTGTACTTAAATAAGTTCAGGTAATAAGTTCACAATTACAATCTATAGGTCGGTGATATGACAAAAATATCATATCATGATACTTGACTTCTATACAATACATGAATGAGATGTATCGACTGCCAGTAGTGAATTTTAAAGATTCAGCATAAAAGCCGTTCATAAAACATCAACAATATTTGGTCGATGATGTCATATACGTAGACATCACCGATCTGCATGACACTTGGTGTGGTTGAAGCCCCACATGTCTTATACAAAATATAAGGTTTGTGTCTCTAGGTGCACGCTGTCCTTCATGATTGCACCCCCTAAACTGGGGGAGGCTCAAAGCACATTTTGGGAAATAGCTTGAAAACTGTTTTGCCAAACATGATTACCTTTAATGGCTCATTGTCCTCTAGGAGGCGCATTATATTCCCCTAGCTCATTACGGTTCATTAGTGGAGTAGCGCCACCGAGTGAATAATGTTCAAACCAAAAATCTATCATTTCACTAGCCAATATCTTGTGATGTAAAAGCTCAAACGTCACAAAATGTCACTCCCTGAATTAATAGCACACTTTTTTAGTTGCACACCAAATTCCATGTGAAATTTCTAAATGTGTTATGCTTATTTCACTTATTCTTGCTCTTTCTCTCACTTTATTTGGTGGTTTAAACTTCCAAGTAACTTCTAATTAAAATCAATTTATAAGTGAAATAAACTAAAGGTATAAGGTAAAATCTCTTCAACCACTCAAATAGCTTGCAGAATTAAGCGAGCACCATACATCTCACGTTTCTAAATCATTACATCTTACAGTGCATTCTGCTGATGGAGATGACGTGAGAGAAGACACTGGCAGAAGTGGCAAACCGAAATGGGTACGATGACATGAGCCACCCGCTGCTTCAGCATCTGTCTTATATGGTGTAATAGACCTGTTTCTAGCAGTGAGGCCATTTTGTCATGTCTAAACACCTCGGATTAATGAGAATGCCCATCAGCTCCATGTGCTCTCCATCTCCCACTGCAGGCACACTCACACACATGCACACGCGCACACACACACACACACACACACACACACACACACGCGCGCACACACAGTGCTCACACTCCACTGAATCTCAGCTTCGATATGGAGTGTAGAGCTATTGGACCTCAGGCCTGCAGAGACACTGGAGCTGCTTCGCATAATCAAACACACACACACACACACACACACACACACACACACACACACACACACATACACACACATACAGAAATGCAAGCAGTGAACAGTAATAGTTATCCAAAGTAATAAAACACACACAAGAGGTCAACTTGCATAAGCATTCTTATCATTATAGGAACACTTGGGCCTCACAAAAGGTTAAAACACACACACACACACACACACACACACACACACACACCCTAGGTAATGCAACACAAATGGCATTAACCTTAAACTTAACATTAGTAATCCAAAGAAAATAATTTAGTTCCTTGTTTTAATACTTGGTCCCCCACGGGATTTTGGAGGGAACGTTGCACAGTCCTCACGCTGATGTTTGTCGAGGCCCCAGCACTGAATTCTGACGTTACTTGAGGCAGTGTTACACGCCTATCACGTGAAACGATTCTTGCCAGCCGACACTGGTCACGTTCACCCAAAGTCTTTTTACAGCCACACTACTGTCATAAGCTCAAGGTTTTGCCAGAATTCTTGTAGTCACAATGCACATGCACATACATGAAAATCTCACGAGCTCCAACTATCAAACCGTGTTGAAATAATAATATCATGATAACTTGCCATTCTCAGAGTGAAAACAGCTCTAAAAGCTTCCATAGATGTCTGTCGCTTTATGCACACTGATGGACACAACCAGTGATGTGCATAGGTGGCCTTGCTGTGTATTTTGTATAGGCTCCAGTACCGGTTTTTCTGGTACTTCGGTGTATATTGTAATTGGTCAGAATGCACTGATTAATTTTCTATAACATCAAGGCAAATCGAAAGTTCATACAGTATTAATGCGCTCATTCGAACGTTTTCATTTCTATAGTAACAGCTTGCATGGGTACTTCTATAATGGACGCTGCATATATCCTAAGATTACGGCTAATAATAAACATTTTAAAAACATGCTGATATTTTCCAAATGGACCAAAAGTGCCACTGATATGGCGAAGTTTTTCTAAGGACCTGTTTATTTATGGAAGGAATCTCTAGTTTTCGGTGCGAAGAACTGCATCAATAACTTCAAGACTGTTAAAAAAAAAAAAGGCTGGTGATTAAACGATTGTTTATAGCTGCCTTAACACAAGAGATAACTTGTTTTACTGATGTCAATGTTAAATGTTAAACTGCTTTAACCTTCAAACCTTTATTATTTAGCGTGTCCTAAGACTTATTATTCAGGAGTGACTCTAAGAAGAAGAAAAAGAAGAGGCTAAGAAGAAAGGTATGCATTTACGCGAGTGAGATACTGTATGTCTCCATAGCTCTTAAAACGAAAACTACCGTAGTGTCGGTCAATGGCCCTGGAATAAAGCCTTCCGAGTGTTGTTTGAGCACTTCTTTTCTCCACTCATAAATGTAAAAACCATTTTATTCACTACTACGTTCTCATTCAAAGGTACAAAAATACTTCTTTATTCATGTTGATCTTTTTTTTTTCCCCCTTTCCATGCCCCATGTTAAAAACAGAACACAAAAGGACAGTTATCCTAGTGTTCCTGGCTGTTCTCATTTATTGCCCTTGCGATAAGCCTACAGCCGGAACAGTGCAGAGCCAGGTGCCGAGTCTCTATAAATCTGCGCAATACAAACTGCTACGAGCTGAATCATATATCAGTCCATTATTCTGCCACGGCTTCAGTGTATTAAACAAATGGATCAGCCTACAGCTGCACAGAGGAGGCTAAAGAGGGGACGGGGGGAGGTGAAGGCTGAGGGGGCAAAGGTTATTGTCTAATTTAAATCTTGGCTGCCGTCCCAGGCCTGTGCCACATTCCAGTTTGTGGCCGTGTAACGTTGGCGATCCTAACAGGAGAGCCTGCTGAAAATGGTACGACGGCCAGAAAGTTGTCGAAAAATGAAGAGATCAACAGGTCAGACGGAGATTACCAGTGTGACCGGAGCTAATTAGTCTAAATTATAGGAATGTGCTTGTTTGCTTTTAGGTTTTCGGATTAATCCAGGACGAACCTCCGACACAAATCGCCTTCACTAGTTCTCCCATTTGTTTCCTAAAAATAGCCTGCAACATGAACACAATGCTTAAGTTTCAGTTTTACGTTCAAGCAACAAACTTGAAGGATTTCCGTACCGAACGACAGGTGCGGCTGTTCAACTCCGACGCGCTCACGTATCAACCACGTATCAATTACTCGCTATTCAGATTGAACCGACAACCTCGTGCGGATACATACTTTCTTTTTAAAAACGCCCGAGCTTGACAGCACCACTTTCTTTTGCGCCAGTTTGTTTCTCATGGCTGACAAGAGTAATCTGTTTTAAGTGCCGTGTTCATTTATTTCCCTCCGTTACATTTATACCTGAACTGTCATCTTAAACATTTTCCATTTCAAAAGAACAGACAGATTATGATAGCATGCATTCAGGGGAGAGGAAGGAGGAAGGAAAGAAGAGGGGGGGGGTGAAATTATGATACCTAATCTTCGCCATTCATTTCTCGTCATTATGGTGACATTTTAGAGAGCTCAGGAACAAAGGCGCACTAAGGATTTATTCAGTTGCAGTGTAAAATTATTCCTCAGGCAAATGCAGGACGACGGAGGAAAGACAGAAGAAAGAATTACTGGAATTGTGTTGTGTTTTTTTTAGGGATTTTTTTTTTTTTTTTTTGCTTCAGGGAGGTATTGAAAAAGTCTGGTTTAAGCTGTTATTACAAGAACAAAACACACTTTTAAGTGGAAATCATTTTTCTAGAGAGGCGACATTGAAACAATAAGCAGAAGCTCTTCTTGTGTGGTGGTGGTGGATCCATGATGGAGACAATTAAGCCAAATATACAGTATATTCACTGGTAATGTCCATTCCAGGGTTTAACGTTCAGTCACATGACTGGCCATTTTCTTCACCATTATTCATGTCCCATCCTTAAATTATATTTTATGTACAGTTATGAATCTGTGGACTGACACTGAATTGATTCGAGTCACAATTTATTGGTTTAGATTCGATTCACTTCAGAAGCAATTTTGTACTGAGAAGAAGCCTGAATCTCACCGAGTTGATTTGATTCAGTTCAGAAATCTCGACAGAGGATTGAATTGAATCCTTAATGTACATGAAGTGCTTCTGAATCGAATTGACTCAACTCGGGATTTATTGGTTTTGAATAGATTCGATTCAAAAGCAAGTCTTGTACATTAAGAACGATATAGTTCAATGTATTACAGTGTATGTAACTGAATCATCCTTAATGCGGCTGTAAAGTGAATAAAAAAAGGCGATTCAGCAAATCTTTGAATAATAATTATTTCTACCATATTATTTTCTGCAATTCTGTGAAAACTTATAAAACATCAGACCGCTTACTTGCGCCTTCACAGCATACTTCACTGTGCTTCATAATGCACGATCTGGCATCCATTGGCTCCTCTTTCTTCAGTTGCTTAACATCATAAGAACCTACACTGAGATATTTCCCTCAGACGTACACAGTGTTTGAGTCCTGACCTCGAGGCTGAAAAGGAAAACAAGTGTGCAGCCCCAAAATACACAGCAATACACACATTCCAGAAAGCACGCCAACTGCCGAGCACCATTTACAACACGTACTCATATCCTAGCACGGCTATCTACAGTCATGTGTCTTCATTAAGTTGCTGCCTTTGACCAGTTTTTCAATCTCTCTGTTGCAGGGAAGACATCTGCAGCGCTCCGGTGTGTACGGCCAGAGAGCTGGGGTCTGCATAAAGCCTCCACCTTGCAACAAATCACTGTGACAAATCACTCTGACAATTAGAGATAATAAAAAAGCGAGCCAGGCCCATAGGAGAAAGCAGTATGACAAACCATCAGGCTGGTAAAGGGAGAGATATTTCTCTGCCATTCCATCACCAGAGCAAACACAGAGAGAGACTTTATCTCATCGTTCACTTCGGTTAAAGGCATCAGGTTTGATGGAGTTGCTGTGTTTGTGAGACGATGTTCTCGTGAGACTTTAGGACGGATTCTGACTAGCAATGACGGTGTGCTCAGATTTTTAATTTCGTACAAAAGCTAATTTTTTTTTTATTTAAACATTACTTGTGCAGATTTGTACAATCTTCAGCAATTAATGATGACTCATGGGTAATAATGAAGAAATCATACTTCACAAGTGGACTACAACGTTTCCACTGACCTTGAACACTCTGACAACAGTGTGCTTTCAAGGTGACATGCAAAAAAAGGCTGTATGCTAAAAAGTATGCTAAAAAGTATCATTTTTCACAGTTGAGTGCAAAAGTTTGCATCACCCATGGCATCAGGGTGAAAGAGGACAATGGGCCTCATTCACCAAAGTCTTATTCCTTAAGCTTTTTCGTGGTAGTGGTAGTGGTAGCTCAGTGGTTAAGATGTTGGACTACTGATAGGAAGGTCATGAGTTCAAATCCCATCTCTGCCAAGCTGGTACTGGTGGGGCCTTGAACAAGGCCCTTAACCGTCATCTGCTCAGTTGTATAAAAAGAAAATGAGATAAAATATGTCACTTTGGGTAAGGGTGTCTGCCAGATGCTGAAAATGTAAATTCTTAAATTTGTTTTTGAGAACAGTCCTAAGAAAAGTCCAAGTCAGATTCATGACATGTTCATAAACCGCATAACTGCTCGCTTAGGTAGGATTCTGTACCTAAGAACAAAATTCCAAATTAGAAAACACTTGTGAATGGAGAAATTTCTTCTCAAGTATGGCTGGTGAATGAGGATGTTTTTTTCCATGTCTACTTCAGTTTCCAGACTGATACGAATGTTTATGAACTGATCTGAATGTTTATGAATGTTGTAAAAAAAAACAAAAAAAAAACTCCAGTCCAAAGGGTATGCAAACATTTTCACTCCACTGTACATCACGCCAATTCATAAATTTCCTTCGTATGACTCGGTGTACCCACTGGCCTTCTGTAAATATGCCTTCGGATTTACATTCTCGATTTCTCTGGACCTCTTAAAAAGTGTCATGATTCCCTTTATAAAGGCTCGTGTAAAACTCACACGTGGTTAATATTGGAAAATTGGCAGAGCCAAAGATCAAGTGAGGCTTCGGTCTGGTCTCGTATTCATCCAGTGATATTCAAATCAAACTCTGTGTGACTGACGCCTTCTAATCTGTTATTCCGCTCTCTCGCCAGAGGCACTGCGTTTCACACACTGGTGGAGATGCTGTCAGATCAGAGTTGTCATGTATAACAAAGCGTGTTTAAGGGATAATTAGGGCCAGATGGCTGTTTGTGGTGCCAAGCGAGACAGGCAGTCCATATGCCCGTCTGTGGCACATCTGCACCACTGTAAGCTATGTAACTCTCACAAGTGTCAGTCATTCCCATCACTGTAGCTTTGATCATGTGACCCTCCATCGTTAGCATGGTTTCGGATTTGCATGCTAATACATTGGCGAACGCTTTTAACCCAATGTGGCTTAAGATTGAGTTGAGCAGTGAACTGAGTCAAGCAGTGGCAGCTTGGCAATACTGAGCTTCCAACTAACAACCTTCCAGTCAGTGGTCCAGATCTGCCACCACTGAGCCACGACTAAATCTATATCCTGTTACAAAACAGGTCTCATCAATGGTTCTTGGTATGTTTCAGAGACTTCTAGCAAATAAAGGTTCTACTTGGTATCTCCAAACCATCCAAGGAACCAAGGAGTCTTCTGAATTTGGTAGAGGGTTTGTACAGAACTTTCCCTCACAGCGACAAGTTGAAGAATCCTTTAAAGTACGAACTAGAGAACGTTTTTGTCCTTAAAGTGATTAAAGTAAGTCTTTTGGGATAGTTTGTATACTTCTAGGTTTCTTCATGGGTTCTACTTGGAACCATTTCTGAAAGGGTTAACCACTTCGACATAGCTCTTTCCCTCAGGAGGACAAAAACATTTTAGATTGCAAGATTCAGAATTAAAAATGTACCTCAGTGGTTCTTTGGATGGTTTGGAGGATTCCAACTACTGTACCTTTAGGGTATGTACTTAAGCCTTTCTAAAAGGGCACCACTTTTTTTATAGGCTTCTGCATAAAACTTTCCCTCAGAGAGACAAACTCAACAACGTGATACAGAAACTTTTTCTCTGAACAAAACTGTTCTTTCAGTTTCCTGAATGGTTCTTTGGATGGTTTGGAGCCTAGGTTGTACCACTGGAACCATTTCTGAAAGGGGAACATGTTTTTGTTGGCTTCTATACACAAACTTCCAACCAACCGATGAACCCTTCAGGAAGCAAGATAAAGAACCTTTATGGTGAAAGTTTGTCATGAGTTCTTTGGATGGTTATGAGTTCTTGCTTTCCAACAGGGTCCTAATTACAAACATTTCTGAAAGGTATTCCCTTTCTTTTCCATGTTGCCTTCTGCCTCGAACTCCTTAAGAAGGATAAACAAACCAAAGGCTCATTCAGGAGGAAAGATTTTTTTCTATGGTAGAAGAAACATACACACAAAAAGGTTCATAACCAAGAAAAATATTCCTAAGGTGGGTAGTGGCTTTAACTTCCAGATGGGGTTCTATTTGCAATGCTCTTTAAAAGAGAAACACTATGGTGTAGGGTTCTACATACAGTGTAAGGACAAACCAGAGAAGACCCGGGGTAGTGTCAAATGCCCCCCTCACCTTTAGTGGTTATTTGGGTTAAACTGTAATAATCTCTGATAAGAAAACATTGTTGAAGCATTCTGTGTTGAACCTTTAAGGGTTCTCTGAGACTGACAAACTGAAGAACTTATAAAAGTTTTAGGTTTTTAGAATTTCCCTTTTCAGAAAACAATCCAGGTACAACTCATGTACAAAGCTAGAAGTATACAAACTATCCCAAAAGACTTTCTTTAAGCCTCCACCACAGGCCGTACCCATTCAGAAGACTCTGGTTCAATATGATTTCTAAATATTCTGCAAGACTTCGCAGGGTTAAATCTAACCCCATGATGGTTTTTCAACTGTCTCTGTTCAAGGGTTCTACACAGAATCCCAACAACAACAGAGCAATTCCCTAGCAGAGAGGGTTTCAATGCCTTCCTTTTAGGAGAATATGAACCATTCACTAGCTTAAAAATCTCTTGAAAGACCCATTAAAGACCCTTTTTCCAAAAAGTATGGGTATGGCAATGATCAGCCAACTATACGTTCCGCACTGGAAAATCTAAACGCCAGACACTGGTTTTTCAATATGATGGTGTATCATTTTTAAGCCTGTCTTAAACCCAGCAATACACTGAGTCCAAAACGGTGCTACTCTAATTTTCCCAAGTCCATGAATTAAGCCTGGAAGACACATTTCTATATAGTACACTGTGAAAAGAAAGCTTGCATAAATAGCCTCATAAAATCGATAGTCTATGTAACCCCATCTGGGTGATTTTGAAATGAACACACTGGACTAATTTTGGCAGCAAGGCTGCCAGTAACAGTAATCCCGAGCTTAATATGCCTCCACAAATCTACATGAAACAGGAGTGCCTTTAGCATGGCGCCTTTCCCAAACTACTTTATTAACTGTGTAGAAATAAGATATAATGTTTTCCACATTCCAAAACACACAGCTGGCAGTTGGTGGGCCTAATTCGTCATTGTTATTCAAGAGCTTGATCAGCCAACACTTAAAACAAGATCCTCCTAGATTCTAATTAAGCACTATGGTACCTCCCAAGGGTTCTGCTCTGGCAAGGCAAAGCACTTTGATTTATGTAGCACTTTGTTGTTAGTACTCGCAGGCTTGCCTGTTGCGAACGCACCACCAGTGCATAGAGCAATTTCTCTTATTTGTTAATTAACTCCTGCTAACAGCGCTTTCCTCCACATTGTGATACAAAATGCATTGGATTGAACACAAATATGCCCTATTATTTCACGTCTCCACCTACAAGCAATTAAAATGAAAATAATTTGCCGTCGATTGAGCCCTCACAGGGAGAGGAAAACTTTCGATGCATACCAAATAGTGCCCATTTAGAGCCAGCAATCACGCAGCACTGATAGGCTTTCAAAGCTCTAATTAGCTCTCAACCTAGTGGCTGTCCGATGGCGTCGCTTGAAAGTGCGAGCTCTCACGCTGGTGAATGTCGCAGCTCTCGTTGGCTAACCCTTCTGTCTCGCAATCATTAGTCGCACATACACACTCAGGCCGGCTGCAGCTGAGATTAGGCTTTGCCTCTTGTTCCCACTACAGGATCAATCAGACTAGATACTACTGATTTCTTTTGATTAAACATAGTGACTGCATGTAATCACTCAGATCAGAGACTTAATACTAGACACTTAAGCTGCTGAGATCGGATTTAAACACTTCACTACACTAAAGATGGACCGATACTACTGAGCGGTGATGATATTAGACCAATATTCCTTCACATGGCTTCAGTAAATGCTTTATTCGTGTCAGAGTGGCAGTGGATCAGTCGGAAATCTGCAACACTTTGACTGGGCACCATGCAGAAACCGGAGAACCTGGAGGAAACAGGGACACATGGAGAACGTGTAAAACTCCACACAGACGGTAACCCAAGCTCAGGTTCGAACTGAGAATCCTGGAGCTGTGTGGCAGCGATGCTATATCATAATGACATCATGCCAGCATTACTGTAACACTACTCACAATGATGACACTCCGTCTAAATATCACTACTATGAATGAGGTCGATTGTTTGTAATGTCTAAAAGTGTAAGCAATATAGTTGGTACCTATAATTTCTACAGCCAGGCACAAAACAAAGTTTGGTTCTCTTCTTCGGCTTCCACAGCCCGGACGTTTCTTCTAGCACCTTGTCCTTGTGGAGTGAAGAATTGTTTCACATTGCATCTAAGATTGTTAATGTACTTGCATGTAAAAATGCACATGCTTCCCCTTTAAAAAAAAAGAAAAACAATCTTCCTTGTACATTTGACTAACAAAATTAGATAAGCAACTAATGTTCAAGGAGTACTCTGAAGCATCATGTCTTCCATGTTCCTGCAGATCTGATACCTTTAATTAATTTTATACTTTTTTTTCGAGGATGAATAGTAGGTGAAGCGTGTCATATGGGAACACTGGACACAAGTTGTCATAAGTTGTCATTTTACAGTTTGGTGGTTTGACATAACGTGGTTATAATGTGGTTTCTTGGGTCAGGTACCGGATACACTGATATACATAGCTCTGCATTTATCATATCAAAATGGAAAAAGTGGAATCATCCATTCCTATGAGAGCATATACACTGCTTATGCAAAATACATAGCAACGTCACCTACGCATATCACTGGTTGCGTCCACCAGTGCATATATAAAGCAACAGACATCTATGGAAGCTTCTAGAGCTGTTTCCGTGGTGAGAATGACAAGTTTCTTGATTTTGCGAATTTCAATGCGGTTGGAGCTCGTGAGATGGGTCACAGCATTTCGGAGGTAGAAGCAAAGTTTGGATTTTCAAGTATGAGCATTTCAAGGGTGAACCATAACCACAAGAATTACAGCAAAACCTCGAACTTATGACAGCAGTGTGGCCGTAAAAAGACCCTGGGTCAACGTGACCAGCGTCGGCTGGCAAGAACCATTTCACGTGAGGGGCATGTAACACTGCCTCAAGTAACATCTGAATTCAATGCTGGGGCCTCAACAAACATCAGCGTGAGGACTGTACAATGTTCCCTCCATGATCCTGTGGGGGACCTACCAAGTATTAACTGCTGTACCAGTTTTTCTGGTACTTCAGTGCACTGAAAGTAGTTCAAGTGTCGTTGGCAGAGGTGCCAAGATTGCTGTTGAAATATCTTGCAGACACAGAGAAGAAACAGAAGAACCAACAGTGAAAAGAGCAGGGCAAATGTTCATTGTGATGGACACTTAATAATTCAGAAGGTCCTTCATTTTTTCCCAATTAAAATACAGCACTTGGTTCTACTGGCTTCTGTGTTCTTCTGGCTTCTACCTTCTACTGAGTTCAAAGTTTATTTAGATAAAATCTGCAAAAAGCAAAAGTTTGTCTAATAAATAGCACATCTCACATCCTTGGTCCTTTAGTGAACTGACTTTTATGCTGGTTTAAATATTATTTTTGGCTGAAAACGCACAAAAGCACATCTTTAATAGAGCAGGGGGTCAAAATTCTTAAACGCCTCGGCTAAACTGTATATTCTGCCACCTCTACTTTCAGCATTAAGAGGTATTCACATGTTACAGTTACATATATTTCTTCAAACACTTCATTTTCCAGACTAGATTCATAGCCCATATGCAAATATACAGTACACCAGTCAGCCAGCACATCGCTCCTGTATCATTTCTTACTCAGTATTAAACAGACTTCGGACTGAAACCGTCCTGCTTAACCCCATCCATATCCATTACAGTGGCTAAGGGACTTAGATAAAGCAGATAACAACTTAATTGCCTTCAGCTTTTGATAGCCAGCTGATGAATAGACCTCACGAATAGGCCCTTAAAATGGATGGATGTTTAGTTTTGTTTTCTTTTTAAGGAAGAGTGAATAGCAGCTGATCAGCAGAGTAATTACAAAGATCGGCAGTCAAAACGAGTCAATGTTTCCTTTCTTTAACGTCGCTAGATTTGTCGGTTGCACATTTTACCACACTGAATCCAAAAAACTAAATAATGCTGCTGTAAAGTGTATTAGGTGTTTGAAGCTTGCTTGTGCAAACATCTTTTTTTTCTCTCTCCAATCTCCAGTGATTTCACGTGTGCGCCAAGTAAGCAGGAGGCGATGAATGTTCTTCGTTAAACTAAAGAGATTTTCTGGATTGAAGCAATGCTACTAGGGTCCAACATAACAGCTGGACAGATGCATCTGGTGACCCAAAGACAAGTGGAAATGTGGACAGAGTGTGTGGGAGAGTGCGTGATAGGCATGCAACACTGCCTCAAGTAACATCAGATTTCAATGCTGGGGCCTCAACAAACATCCGCGTGAGGACTGTGCAACGTTCCCTCCAAGATCCCGTGGGGGACCTTCCAAGTATTAACTGGTATACCAGTTTGTTGTACTTCAGTGTTCTTTCTTTAGTAGTTCTAATGTCTTAATTAGGCAGGTCATTTAAGAACACAGAGGATACCGTAAATATTTTCTGAATGAAGAACTTGGTCCTTGGTCAAATTCGAAGGATCCTAGATGACAATTCAATGATGTATCATCCTTTCTTGAGCTTACGAACACCTTTATCACCTTTATCAACTCCCAAAACATGTAGCGACTAGTGGGCCAACACACTAGACATATGTACCTATTAATTCTATATGTTAAACAAATTGGTGCAATAATGTGTTAACGTGGCATCCTGAAAATGACCTTTGCAGAATGCATTTATCTCACAAAACCATTCCTGATTATTTCACGCTAACTCTTAAATATTAACAAATGTTGTCCGTTAAAGAACTGCACAATGTGTCATTTCCACACTATTCTATTGTGACTGCTTTAACCTTGACCCCAGTTAATGCTACTGATGCTTTGTTATCTTTTCCAAAAACTGAAAAAAGTGAGCTGGGAAATGAAGGAAAGAAAGGATATTATCTTTAAGGTCTCAGGAGAAAATATGCTTGCCAGTGTAATTTAACAGAGCTGTGAGGAAGATGAGGAGCGTGAGGGTTGAGTAAGGTTAGTGATGCTTTTCATTGATCTGGCACTAGTCAAAGGACATCATTCGCCATCAAAAAAACTACATTCCTTCAAAAGCCCACTATCTACAGAGAGTACATTCTGTACTATTTTCATCAAAACCATGCAAAGAGTGAATAGTGTGCCAATGAGCCTTGTAATAGCATTTCTCAGCTACCACCAAAAAGCAATTTGAGCCCAGTATGTCCGAGCACAGTAAAATCTAAAATTCATTGGAGAAAAGAAATAGCTCCTAGTGAGCAAGCTTCATCATTAAAGCTAACATAAACTTCTCAATGTATCTGCATTGTGCTTGTCCAGGTAAGATTGCCGACGGTATGAATTTTTCTTTTTATGTGTGTCATAAATATTACATAGATGGCAGCAAGGTGGAGTTGCCTCATAGCTTCAGGATCTGATACTGTCTGTTCAGAATTTCACCATGGGAAGTTCTCCATGGGTTTCCTCCAGGTTCTCACGGTTTCCTCCCGCTGTCCAACACAGCAAATCCCCAGTCTTAAATGAACACCCAGAGAGTTACATAAACACTCTAAGGTGTTAAATCAACACTCTGGGTGTTCATTTAAGCCCAGGGATTTGCTGTGAAGTACACATAGGCTGATTGGTGGATTAGTGACTTGGTGTGAATATGTGGGTGCATGTGTTCCCTGCTATGAAGGGTCAATACTCTCCCACTTTCAGACAGCTCTATATCCATCACAACCCTGACCAGGATAAAGCGCTTCCTTAAGACCGTTGAATGGATACATGGCTACACAGACAGGAGGAAGTAGATTTTTCAGGTATACTTAAACAATAAACTCATTGAAATCATTGACACAAACTGGCCTTGGTCTAAACATATCATTTCTAAATGTATTAAACTCTCTGGAACCTTCAGCAGCTCCAGTATAATAGCCTAGAAATGTAAATGTTTAAAACTGGTTCAACAATAAACACCTCAAGGTTTTCCAAAAGCATCAGGTTAATCCTTTTCACTACTACTACTACTACTACTACTACTACTACTACTACTACTACTACTACTACTACTAATAATAATAATAATAATA
>JAOVVH010000043.1:3844523-3860565 GCA_028566435.1 Scorpiodoras heckelii
CAGACCCCTCCATGATTTCTAAGTGGGAGAACTTGCAAATTCGCAGGGTGTTCAAATACTTATTTTCCTCACTGTACGTTCCCACTGACAGGGTCTTAGTCTAGAGGTGGAACAGGAGAGCAGGAACAAACATACAGAGTATAGGTGGGGGTGATGGACAACCAGTAAAGGGACCAGCATAAACAATCAAATACACTTTAATTGCACAACCCGAATGTATCAACAGACTGACTTTTACAGGAACAAACAGTAGTGATATGGATCCAGAAGAGAAGAACACGGATGGTACTAAAACAAAAAGAAAATAATAAACCCTACTGCTCTAGGCTGTCATAGAGAAATCTAACTTTACTTGCAAGGCAATCTAACTGCTCCACTACACTAGGCTAACATAACTACAAGGTGTGGTTCCCACCCTTAACCTGGTGTGTTTAGACAGTCAAAATACTACATGTGCACAAAGTAGGTGTGCGCACATCTACCTGTTCGCCCTTCCAAGACCATAGAAGGAAACATAACAAGCAGACTGGACAAAGGATGGAGGTAACAACAGCATTAACAACAATAACACACACTATTTGACAATTTACAATAACTTGGACAACACGGCTAAAGCTAAGCACAGTTAGCATCTAACAAAGAGAACTAGCAAGGTTTCCAAACAAACCAAAGCAAACCAAACAAATAAGCCAAGGATCTAACTGACTAACTTCCTGGAGCAGTTATATACTCAAAGACCTGTCGCCTCTGGACCAGTAAGGTGCTCTGATTGGCTGAGGGTCAAATGTCAATGAGGACTGACACTGCAAACCACACATAAGGGGAGAAACGGGGAACAGAAGCAGAAAAAGACAAGAGAGAAGAAAAAAAAATGAAAAAGAAAAAAATGTCCACACAGATGGTGCTTAGACGTAACTGTAAGGGAATGAAGTTTGTGATTTAGGTAAATTGGCAAAGCCTGAACTCTACAACACATAAAGACTAGCGCTAAGTCTTTATGCTATTATCCAACTTCGTATCTGGTTATCGTTAAATAGTATAACCGTCATTCAGTGCAGTAACTTGTTAAATGAGTTATCATTATCTTCCGCTTCATCCCGCTAGTCAGGGTCACGGGGGGGTTGGAGCCAATCCCAGCATCATCGGGCGAAGGTGGTGTACACCATGGACAGGTCGCCAGTCCATCGCATGGCCAACACACAACACATTCATGCACACATTCACACCTACGGGCAATTTACAGTGACCGATCAAACAAACATGCATGTCTTTGGACTGTTGGAGGAAACCGGAGTACCCGGAGGAAACCCACACAAGCGCGGGGAGAACATGCAAACTCCACACAGAACGGGCCGGACCGGGAATCGAACACGGATCGTATTGCTGTGAGGCGACAGTGCTGACCACTACACCACCGTGCCACCCTATGCCAAGATATAATACAGTTATTTTAAAATTAGCTTAAAATAGAAGTTTAGTGAGTTGACATAATGTGATATTAAGTCCAAATAACAAAATAATTCTTAACAACTTGCAGTTCAGGGCTTCCATGTTGAGCAAACTAAAATATTTTCAGCTTCCTTCGTTCAAATGTTTGAGCCTTCTTTTTTTTTTTTTTTTTTTTGTAGATATATCTTGGTTTTACAGTCATTCAAAGCCATTTCCATTACATACCACCTACTACAGATACAATACTTTACAACACGTATGGCTATAATCACAATCAGACAATTGATAATATTAGGGATTATCTGGAAAAAAACATGTCACATAATTCTGTTTTTAAAATTGTGGTTCATTAAATGTAAACCAAAGTAACTCCAAATTCACTGGAGTTTAGATCATCTTTATTTTTGGCAGCAGATCTTTGCACCAGTGCATGTTGTTATGCAAGCAGATTTGGAGAACAGTACATTTAGTATGACTCGTGCCATTACACTTCACCCTGATGAGACAAACATGTACTGATGTCTCATTATTTTCCTGTTGGAAAAAATAACAGGGATTTAATGAGATTCTTTTCCTGAGGTTTGTGTGTGTGTGTGTGTGTGTGTGTGTGTGTGTGTGTGTGTGTGTGTGTGTGTGTGTGATTATTACTGTTTCATAAAGCAATAATGCAATACTGTATTTTACACACTCCCTCCTGTACTTATTCACACACACACACACACACACATTATGTGACATTATATAACTTTGCATTAAAGAATGTACTGTTGAGATGCAGTTATATAATGCATGTTTACATAGCTGCCCTATTTTTACTTCAGATACTTCAGAAAGGAATGTAACTGAACTCCTCGGCTTGTTCTTACAAGGTAAAAGAGCCGAGCTTTGTTTACAATCCATAGCTAATGGTGTTTAAGAGGAGATCCTATAGAGCAGATTTCTACAGTAGATTACTTTGTGTGTGTGTGTGTGTGTGTTCCAGGCTTATATAACATGCAGATAGCATTTAAGCACACAAAGGCAAGCAATGAAAAGCAGTAAATCGACTAGCATTTGAGGTCATGAAATGAGAATGGACCAACAATAATGAAGTGTTACTGTTGAATCTATTGTAATTTTTCCATCTATGTACACTGAAGTACCAAAAAAACAGTTAATACTTGGTAGGTCCCCCATGGGATCTTGGAGGGAACATTGCACAGTCCTCACACTGATGTTTGTTGAGGTCCCAGCACTGCATTGCAATGTTACTTGAGGCAGTGTTGGGATGAACACAGTATACACAAACCATAATATCTCAGTACAACTATCACTCTGTATACACGTACACTGAAGTGCCAGAAAAACTGGTACTATGCAAGATACATAGCCATCTCTGCACATCATTGGTTGTGTCCGCCAGTGTGTATATAAAGCGACAGACATCTATGGAAGCTAGAGCTGTTTCTGCCATGAGAAGCAAGTTTTTTTTTTCCAGAATATTTTCTTCACCCAAAACAAATTTCTGAATATGTCAATCCCATTTTGATCTTCTCGAGTGTATGGATCTATTACCAGGACAAATACACAAGGCATAACAATGACATAAGTTTTATTATACATAAGCAACAACAACAACAACTCTACAATAAATAATTCATATAAATTCACATAAATAATATGTCTGTGAGCAGGGAATAAAAAAAAAAGTTTGGTATTGTTTATGTGTTGAGCCTATCAGTTTGAAAGAGGCATCTCGAAGCAGTCATTAAATAAGACATGTTGTTGTTTTAATTATTGACAGTAAGGCAATCAATTCATAATTATAAACATTTGCTTGTAGTCATCACTGCCAGCAGTGACTAGCAGTTCAATTTGCTCTGCTGTAATCTGCTCTGGTAATTATAAAACACACACACACACACACACACACACACACACACACACACACACACACACACACACACACACACACACACACAGCGCTCCCTGATCGCTCAATTTTCTGAAATACACAAGCACATGCACACTTGCCACTTGTAGTCATATTACAGTCAATTACTCAAGGTTTACCTCCTGTAACCATGGCAACATTAATGCAAACATTATGTCATTTCTCTAGGTTGTGTTGATCGAAGTTGAAGAACAAGAATGAAGACTGCAGCCCGTGATTTTATGTTGTACATATGGAGGGAAGAAATTAAAAAGTCAGCAAGCATATTACTCACACTTATATATCACAGGGCTGTTGAATTCTCAAATCTGATTGGTCAGATATAATCCAAAGCAATATTGTTGATATGGTGCATTTTCCACCTTGGGAAAGTCTTCAGGAGAAAGTGCACTTTCCATTTGCATCCTTTTGTTCTTATTCATTTCAAAAGAGAGAATCAAGGTCTTACAATGAACACAAAAGGCATTTCTCAATGTAAAGTACGACCTGCGTACTTGGAAGTACAGACTTGGTAAGTTCGACTTACGAGTACAAACTCCCAAGGAAGGAAGGACGCTGTACGGTCATTCTGCAATTGGAACAGCAGCGTACTTGACGTACTTGACGTCACCTGCCCCGAAAACAATGGAGCAGCTTTTCACTTAGCCTCTTTCTTGATACATTAACCATATACTTGAAATCTAAATAACGACATTCTTGCCTAAAAAATCTTATAATTTAATTCATAGCACAACAGCAATAGTATTTCAAAGTTTTCTCCTCTGCCATCATGCTGAGCTTGGTGTAAAATGCACTCTGGGATATCTGACTGTCCCAAGTCCACACAAGTCACCTCCCAATGCATCCTTGACAACACAGGTGGACCAAGAACACATCCGGGTATTTAAACTATACTTTTCTAGACGCAGACTTTTGAACGGAAGAGTATTTGGCATCTGATATCTACTTTAGTAGTTAATAGTTCTGCTAATTAGCTGCCACATGTGGTAAATATTTATAAGCTCTCTGAGTCTGTCTATCTTGTCTTGTGACTAGAGCTGTCAAGCGATTAATTTAGTTAATTGTGGTTTTAACACACATTTTGATTTGTGTTGTACATGCAGGTAGGCATCGTAGGGCTATTGAAAAAGTTATTGCCATTTATCACTGGTATATTGGGTGTTCACATCGAGGAGGACCTAACCTGTGGCATGAACACCACAGAAGTAATAAAGAAGGCACAGCAGAGACTCTACTTTCTGAGGGTTCTCAGGAGGAATAACTTCGCCCAGAGACTGCTGTGGTCCTTCTACCTTTCCACTAAAGAGAGCATCCTCACTCACAGCCTCTGCCTGTGGTTTTCTAGCTGCACTGTGGCACATAGAAAAGAGCTACAGAGGACCGTGAGGTCTGCAGAGATAATCATTGGGTGCTCTCTACCCACCCTGGAGGATCTATACAGTTCTCGCTGAATCCAAAGAGCTCATAAGATCATTACACTCCTCACCCTGTTCACCATCTATTCAAGCTGCTACCAACGGGTAGACAGTATAGAACTATCAGCTCAAGGACAAATCGGCTCGAAAACAGTTTTTATCCCACAGCAGTACAAGCCGTAAACACCTCTAAACAAGACATTCACCATCCAAAATAAATGGTACTGTGCAATTTTAGGGGCGTGTGCAATATTTACAAACAAAGGGACAATGTGCAATTCTACCTGCCATGTAACATTTAACATTTGTAACATTTGTAAATCTCGCAACTGTTGTTTTGTAATCTTTGTTTCCATCGCCTTTGTCGTCTCCATCACTCAATAAACTGATGTAACATAAAAAAAATAGCAACCCAAAAACAGCTACAACTTCTTCGTTCTCCACTGTTCCTTTCAATCTTTAGCGATGTTTATGATAGCTAACAAGCTCAGAGATCCTAACATTCAGCATTGTGTTCACTGACGGCGCCACTGGTTTGTGTAATGTAACAAAATTTTAATCTGCGTTAAAATTTTTAATGGCGTTAATTTTTTAAATTGTGATTAATCTTTAACCCATTAATCTTTAACCCGTTAATTTGACAGCACTACTTGTGACTCTTATCAGTTGCTTTGGGAATGTAAAGAATACACAATTTGCAATATACATGAAATTATATACCGGTACATGAAATTAGAGATGGAAACAATGCAAACCTAACTTTTGCTGGCAAACCAAACTTATTCAACAATAATTTTTATCTTTATTTTGTCATGGCATAATGCGTTTTCATCACTAAATGTCAGTTCAATTGAAACAAGCAGTTGAGCAGAAAATCTTGCAAACCTCTTAATGAATTTTAATTTTGTCGCTTGCAGTTTGTGCAGAAAGTCAATGGAAACATAGCTAGTAAATGTGCTTTGTCTTAGGCTGCATTACTCCTCCCCATCATTGATCATTTTGAACATATTTACACTTGTTACAATTACAAATGTTCACATTTCTTGTGTATTGTAGGATATTCATATTAATTCATGGTTTGTTTGTTTTTTGGTATTTATGTGCTACTTCACATGGCACATCTTACCAATTTCCTTTCAGCAAAGGTTGTCCACATGTCAGTTATTTTCTATCATACAAGACCAGGCCACTCATACCATATACCAGAAACAGATCAACAAGTTAACGTTTCAAACACTGGTAATGCTAACTGACAACATTTCCATATATGTAATTCTTTTTCACTGCCAGTGCTAGCTTGCTTGCTATCATGAAGTAACCTCCCAGGGTTTCTCTCAGAATTTTCAGTCATATTCATTCAGTTTTTACTCATGATGCAGTTAACATAACATCACTTCTTAGAGGAATTTTAAATATTTTCAACAGATCTTATTATTGCCCATTGATAATGCTAAGAAAGCTATCTAAACATGAGATAATCTGACAGGATTTGTGAGATTATTCTTTAAAAATCATTACTAGACATTTCCTTATTCATCACTGCTAATACTAGATAGCTAACTAGCTAAACATGAACTAATCTGATTGGATTTGTGAGATTATTCTTTAAAAATCATATCTAGACATTTCCTTATTCATCACTGCTAATACTAGATAGGTAACTAGATAAACACGAGCTAATCTGACAGGATTTATGAAAGGATTGTTTTAAAAGTAACACTCATACATTTCCTTAATAATTGTTGCTCATACTAGATAGTTACAAGCTAAACATAAGCTAATCTGACAGGATTTTTAGATGATTTTTTAAAAATCATATCTAGACATATCCTTATTCACCACTGCTAGTATTCGATAGCTAACTAGCTAAACATGCACCAATCTGACAGGGTTTATGAGAAGATTTTTTTAAAGTAACATCCATACATTTCCTTAATCATTGTTGCTAATGCTAGATAGGTACTAGATAAACATGAGCTAATCTGACAGGGTTTATTAGAGGATTTTTTAAAAAATCCATATATTTAATTGTTATCGCTAATGCTAGATAGTTACTAGCTAAACATGTGCTAAACTGACAGGATTTCCAAGAGAATTTTTATATCATAATATTTTGATTAATTTCCTTATTAATCATTGTTAATGCTAGCTGTTTATCATGAGGTAAGTTGACAGGATTTGAGAGAGGATGTTTAATAAATGTTCAAAACCTTAATTGAAAATGAGAACTAAATGGTTAACCCAACAGTTAACCTCATATCAATAAAGATCATTATTTAATACTACTAATGCTAGCTAACTGTCCAACATGAGCACATCTTACATGATTTCTGAGATGAATTTTAAATATTAAATATAATAGTAATTATTATTCCTCACTGCCAAAGCTAGCAGATAATTATGTGCTAATCCGACAGGATTTCTGAGGTGATTTTTAAATGATATCCATAAATTTTCTTATTCATCACTGCTAAACCATGCATGCTACCTAGCTAAAAAATAAACTAGCCTGACAGGATTTCTGAGACAAATTTTAAATGATATCAGTAAACATTATTCCTCACTGCTCAGGCTAGCTACCTAGCTAATTATGGGCTACTCTGACAGGATTTCTGGGATGATTATTAAATTATATCCATAAATTTTCTTGTTCATCACTGCTAAACCTTGCATGCTACCATGCAAAAAATAAGCTAGCCTGACAGAATTTCTAAGAGGATTTTTAAGTCATATAAATAAATGTTCGTGCTCATCAGATGTAATGCATTAGGCAACCTGGCAGACAGGATGATTTTGTAAACCATATTAACAAATGCTTATAATTTCCACTGCTTATGCTGCCTAGATATTTAACCTGTGCGAAACTGACAGGATTTCTGAGAGAAATTTGAAGTCATATTCCTAAAATATTCATAATCATGCATATTAATGCTATTAGCTGGCTAATATGACGTAACACCAGCATATCTGAGGGTGAGGTAATTTCTCAGAAATGTTTTATGGTTGTGTTATCTGAAAACAAAAATCTGAGTCAGTCTGTAGGCAGACCCTCATTGAGCGGTCATAAAATGACTCACAGTCACTACATTCCCAGTTGTTTGTTGTCTCTGTCTCTGAGGTCAGATATTCAGGGGTTTTTTTTTCCAAGCCAGCTTGATGGAAAGCTAACAACATGTTGTATTGCTGATACACTCACAATGTGACTACATTCTCTCAATTACTGATGAGAGATAGTTGGTAACCTGGTTACAAATGGCCCCTGCTTCACTGATGATGTCAAGCACCTTTATCAGCTCCAGCCAAAACAGGTGCAAACATAAAGAGCAGCACGTCGGTAATCACAAGCTCTTTTTCCATTTCTCTGTCGATCTCTCTCACCCGGAAGATTTCATACGAATGAAGTCATAATAATGTTTATACCACAGTAAAGAGATCAATTCTCAGATCTCATTAGTAAGAAGGTGTTGATTAATTATCTGTAACTGTATCTCTTACAGTAGTACTGGCTGTAATTCGAATTACAGGTTTACAATGAACTTGTTGTTATATAGTATGTTATCATTATGACCACCACAGCTAGCTGGAAGTCATATAGTTTATGTCAAAGTTATTTTCTTCATCTTCTACTTCTTTGTCTTTAGTTTTTGGTCAGTGATATCATATTAGACTTCACTAATCCTCATGACACTTGGTATAGTTGTAGCCCCATATGTCTGATACAGAATATAAGATTTGTATCCCTAGGTATGCATTTCTATTTGTGCTAGTGCCCCCTAGAGTAGGGTAGGCTCAAAGCACTTTTTGGGCAATAGCTTGAAAGCTATTTTGCAATATATTAAAAACTTTTTATGGCAAGTTGGCCTCTAGAAGCTACATTACACTCCCCTAGCTCATTACCGTTCATTTTTGGAGTAGCGCCACCTACTGAATAATGTTAAAACAAAAATCTAGGATTTCACTTGCCAATATCTTGTGACATAAAGGCTCATACTTCACAAAATTTCATACCTTGCATCACAACCACATTTTTTAGATGGAGACCAAATGTCATGAACTTTCATCCATAGGGGGTGCTGCAACTGACACATTTAATTTCACTTCATTCTTGTTCTTTCTCTAGATTTTTATGATAGTCATACTGCACGGTGCTCTGTGGTGTCTATGCCTAGTTTCTATAGTAACAGATATTTCATATGGTCTTATATGCCAGACAATAATCATAATGTAATTATAATAATAAATGGATTTTAAAATATGTTGGTATTTAGCAAAAAAAAAAAAAAGATGCAGTATAGTCATTAGTGTGAAAGCTTTCTATGAGGAGATGAGAAGTTGTTTAATTAAAATTTATGGAAGTCAGAATTCAGCAAAATTTCCCACCATGGGAAATGCTTCAGGACTTTATGCTTTGCAGTTGCTTTTTAATATTAACGGCTTTAACATTTAACCCTTATTTAAGCTATTTATCTTGTCAATTCAAGAGACAGAGGGTTGTTGAGGGTTAGTGCTCCGAGTGAAGCCAAATAACAGCTTATAGTTGCTACAGTATAATTGAAAACAGGAACTAACTTGCTTTGTTGGTTTTGATCACTCAACAAACAGAGACAGAATACAAAAGATCTGTAATTTATGCAACTGCACAGATGCCAATCTCTCCAATTAAAAATTATAATAATGAAAAATAAGGATTGGAAAAATTCATTGGAAAAGCCACAGTCAAAAGTAAATTTTAACAGATTTAGCAAGCACTTACAGTACTGTGCAAAAGTCTCAGGCACCTAGGTAGGTTTTTTTTTTTTACTTCTGCATTATCAAGTCAGTACAAAAAGAATTAAAATTACCAAACATTACTTTTATAACAAAAAATTAAATGGTACACAAAAATGTTTGTATGTCAGTAACAAAAGCAACGCATTACATAACAGAGCACTTTTCAGCCAAAAAAAACAAATGTGTGACAGTCAAAGTCTCCAGAAGAGCTGTGGCAGATTCTCCAAGATGCTCAGTAAAACTTAAAAGTTACTCTCCTTATTAAACCACACACTTTGTACCTGGGAACAGTGTTCAAGAAAAAGGCACACCAAATATTGACTTCCTCTAGTTTATTACTGTTTACTCCACTTCGTAGTGTTTTCTTTTACGTACAAACATCATCATTTTCGAAGGCCTAAGACTTCTGCATCATACTGTACAGTAATTAGCTGGTAAGTTTTTCTGAGCGTCTTGGAGAATCTGCCACAGCTCTTCTGGAGACTTTGACTGTCACACTTACTTCTTTTTTTGCATGTAAAACCCAGCAGCCTTCATTTTTTTTTTTAAGTTATACTATGAAAAGTGGTCTGTTATGTAATGTGTTGCTTTCCTTACTGACATACAAACATTTTTGTGTAACATTAAAATTTTGTTGGAAAAATATTTTTTGGAAATATAAAGCCTCAGAAAAAACATCAATAAGATAAGTTGTACCTAAATACAAGAGGGTGCCTAAGACATTTGCACAGTAATGTATATATTTTTGAAGAATGACTATGCTCCATGTTGTAGTGTGCGAAAAAACTGAAAGTGGTGCATGGACAGAAACACATAATACAAACCCTAATTTGCAAGCCAATAAGGCCCAGATTAGATTTCAAATTGAAATTATGTTTAACAGAAGAAGAAGGTCAAAGACACACATCCCACATTTCATTATCGAAGGAAATATATGATTAGGCTCGGAGATCGAAGAGATCCCCAGTACTAACAATAAATTTGTTCACCTGGTTTTAGTACATTAAGAAGTTTCTTCAGAGAGAAGGAAAGAAATTAGATAGAGGTGGCAGGAAAAAAGGAAGAGAACAGTAAAAGTAACTAAGTGTCTACATTTAGGAGCAGATCTTGTTCGGTGCATTTCTCTACTCGAGGTCCATGACCTGAATACAGATGGACCTTGTTACATAATGAATGAGAGCTTTAGTCAGGGAAAAGATTAGCAACTGACCCTTTTTTTTTAACATCAGCTACTTATTTCAGGAACATGATGCTTTCAGGCAGAACTTTCTCTGCAGTTCACAAAAGCCGGAGGGAATAGCTAATTGGAATACATGCACGTATAGGAGAACCAGTTTAAAAGCGGCTAATTGGTCCCTTGTGTGAATAAAACTTTAGTGTGGAGGAAAACAATGAAAAATAACTTGGCAATTAATTGGCTAATTGACTGCTGTATAGATATGTAGTCAAAATCAGTAAGAAGTAAGAGATGAAATTCAATGTGATATGCTGTTATAGGAAAATAAGCAACGATGTGGAGGTGTGATGTGGCCCAGAAAAAGTTTATTTTTTCCAATAACAGCACATCCCAAAATGGTTTGTTCGTATTATACCAAACCAAATTCCACAGAAAAAGACATCTCATACCTTTGTCCCATAAGTAGACAGAACTCAGCAGATTTATTCACAATAATAAAATCCACAATCCAGAATCATTAATCAGGCACAACTGAGGTAAAACACAGACACAACTGGCAAATTAAAGTGGACAGTCAAACAGTGAGACATGGGTAAAGATACGAAGTAACAAACACACAAAATGGAGGCAAGGCTTCGCAATGTTCTTGAATGTGAAATACAATAAACAGGTGCTTCCCCCCCAGCCCCTATTTCTTCCCCTCTCTTGAAATTAATGTCCTGAAAATTTAATGACTGTTACAAAGTGCTGACACAGGAGACTTACTATATCAATAACTATACACTGAAGTACCAAAAAAACTGGATTTTGGAGGGACCGTTGCACAGTCTTCACAGTGATGTTTGTTGAGGCCCCAGGAATTCTTGTAGTCACAATACACCCCAGAAATGCCCAAACGTGAAAATCCAAACTTTGCTTCTATCTCTGAAATGCACTGACCCATCTCACAAGCTCCAACTATTAAACAACGTTGAAAATCACAATCAAAATTGTGATAACTTGCCTTTACACAGCGGAAACGGCTCTAGAAGCTTAACTGTAAAAAAAAAAAATATATATATATATATATATATATATATCGTAAAAAGAACTGCAACTTTCTGGGAGCAGGGGGTGCCAGGAATGTCTGTAAAAAACAGCAATTATCTGTAACATAAGCTGCAAATAAAAACTGTAAAAAAAAAAATTTAAAAAAAAAACGGTAATTTTCTGGCAGCTGGGGTGCCCATAAATGTGAAAACGCTAGGTGATGACCTCGTATGTTGCTCAACAGCACTTCCATACAATCTCTTGCAGGGATCGAAACGTTGCTGTTCTACCCACAAGGCTGTTGCCTTATAAATCTAAGACTGTATTAGACATTACCAACACAGAAACCATTAAATTATATATTACAAAAGCCCAGGTTTAAATTAACTGTCAGACTTAATTTAGTAAGTGTTGCAAAAAAACACTGTCAAATATATTTTTATTAAATACATTAATAAACTGTCGAAATAAAAGCATTTTGTTAAATGTAGGTAAACTGCAGTCAAATATCGTGTAAATTACAGAACATTCTGCTACTTTTTTCAATAAAAAATACTGTATTTTTATGGTTAGTTTTGTTAAAAATCTCATCTAAAAGCTGTTAAAAATGGATATTTAATGTATTCCATTTGTACAGATTTTTTTTTAAATCTCTTGATACATTTTGATAAACAGTTAATTCTTGTAATTTTAATATAATTTACTGTCATTTTGAAATACAAGAGAAAAACTGTAAATTTTACTGTTGAAAAACTGTAAAAGACTATTTTTTTACAGTGGTCCATAGATCACTTTATATACACACTTTTGGACACAACCTATGACATGTATAGGTGGCATTGCTATGTATTTTGTATAGGCTCAGTGCATTTTTCTTTGTTAAATAACATTTTTAAATCTATTTATTTTTAGTCTTGGATTACGTGGGGTGGCCACCATACATGTCCCTGTGAATGACTTTCTTACTACAGAAACAAATAAGTATTAAGCACAACTGTCAGCGCTGCTGTTACTGAAAACTAATCAACACCTTCTGGCCAATGACGAGAGAAGGAGAGAAGAGTGTTGTAGTATAACAGAGAAAGGCTTCGAATAATAATGAATCTAAAAAAATGTAGACATGATAAGTATTATATATCTAAAATATCATGCATGATATTTGAAAGGAATATCTAGACTGACCACCACCACACCCATGTCTTTCACTATATTTCTCTTGCTTGCTTTCTCCTGGTTCCAGTTGGCTCTTATTGTCCCTGCAGCAGTGCTGTTTTTCCACTGCTGAATTAAACATTAAACATTAAATGCTGTGTGACAGCAATAAATAGCATATATCAGAACAGGGATCTGATAATGACCTGGCTCCCATTCGAGCACCATTACACCGCTTCTCAGCTGACAACTGCTGAAATGTGATTAGCTGGCAGCTGCTTAAGTCCACTACATGGAGACAATCGGAGTCCCGAGCCGCCGCTTTCATCTCCCATGCGCATGAAATTACACCGGAGTTTGCTTTGGATTAGACGCTGTTTCTGTCCTCCAACCAATTATCATTATAATCAATGGAATTATGGTCCTGTTAGCATGGCTGTGGATTCCCAGACACACACATACCACATAGAGCATCTCTCTCTCTCTCTGTCTCTGTCTCTCTCTCTCTCTCTCTGTCTCTCTGGCCAAAGTAACAGATGCCACAAAAAAACATGTATTGTAGTTTAAATTCTTCATCTTAAATTCCAACACCAGATCAGCAGTAGTACAAAATATTACACAATAATAAAAAGAGTACTGTTATAGAAAAATAATCAGCAGAGTGGTGTAATAAAGTTACTCTTACCACCCAAAGTTGATTATTTTCCAATAACAGCACATTCCAAAATGATTTTTGTTTATGCATTTATATGTTAAACACTGTGAAACAAGTTAGTACTTATTATCACTTACATTACAGCATCTATAAACATTTGTTCCCTCACCAGCGTTTTTTACGTATGAAGGTTAAAATTAAGGGTAGAGCCATTTGTCTTGTGACTACATTCATATTAAATTAGAGAAAATCCACCTATATTGCACCTCCACATGAATTTGTTCCAGTATTTTCAGTTTGTGGTTCAGGTTGTTTGTGTTTTTACGCAGGCTGCTTGCATTGACAATAATTTCTGGGCTATCTGCATTAAACATATTGTATCCTGTACATTATACACATCCTTTGCTTTTTATCTGAAACTGGTACTATGGGCTCCTGGAAAAAAATATCTCTTAAGAGCAACAAGCAATTTCACTAACAATGCCATAGTTGAGTATACAATGAGTTACAAATAATTAAGCTGAAAATCAAAAGGATTAATCAGCATTTGTTTATTATTGATTTTTTACAGACATTTCCCGCCATACAATTATACGTTATTGGATATTGTTCATGTTAGTGAAACTGGTACTTGTTAACATGGAATAATTTCTGTGTTTACGTGAGATTTCTAAATTATACATTTTATATTTTTACTAATATAACTTTTTACAATATAAAGATTTTTACACTATAACATATTAACATGGAAATATACACTGAAGTACCAGAAAAAACTGGTATACCAGTTAATACTTGCTTAGTGCCCCATGGGATCTTGGAGGGAACATTGTACAGTCCTCACGCTGATGTTTGTTGAGGCCCCAGCATTGTATTCCAATGTTACTTGAGACAGTGCTACACGCCTATCACGTGAAATGATTCTCGCCAGCCGACGCTGGTCACGTTCACCCAGAGTCTTTTTACAGACACGCTGCTGTTGAAAGTTCGTGGTTTTGCAAGAATTCTTCTAGTCACGGTTCACCCTTGAAATGCTCCAAACTTTGCTTCTACCTCTGAAATGCTATGACCCATCTCACGAGCTCCAACTATTAAACTGTGTTGAAAATCACAAAATCGTGATAATTTGACATTCCCACAGAGGAAACAGCTCTAGAAGCTTCCATAGATGTCTATCACTTTATATACACACTGATGGATGCAACCAATGGCATGCACAGGTGGCATTGCTATGTATTTTGCACAGGCTTCAGTATATACTAATATGTACACACTCCGTTGGTAAGTTTTACTTTTATTTTTTTAAATACTGTCAACTCCATAATTTGTGACACTCATAAAAGAAGCATTTGTCTTCTGGAGAGCAGTTTCTCTAACATACTGTATATGGAGCAAAAGTATTGGGACCTACGATGTGTATTTCACATAACATATTTCTGATCATTTTGTGAGCAACGTTTTGTGAGCAAAACTGTGAACCAAATAGTAAAATGTATTTTGCATGTTCTGCCCAGTTTCCCAACAACATCATGATGGTTTGGTGTGAATGAGTATGTAAATGAACGTGTGTGTGGTGCCCCATAATGGACTGACACTGTGTTCCTGGGAAAGACTCTGAATCCAGTGTAACACAGACCAGGATAAAGCAGTTAATGTTTTCACATTACTTTGTGCATTCATTTTTCTTTATCTTTTTCAAAAGGGGTGCCAATAATTCTGAAATTGCTGTGTCTATGTATAACCGATAAACATGTTGTCTATGAAGATGTTCTAATTCTACAGATATTAATCTGTCCTCTGTAGCTACAGTACAGAGATTTAGAATACACAAAAGATATTATGTGATCAGTCTGGTGTTTATGAAAATGTGGCTTTGCCACTAGCACTATAATAAACAGACATTTGTGTAATAGAGTTTTTCACTGCTGCAGATTTTTAATCCATATCTGTTTGCGGTGTGCCAAGAGAAACTCCCTGAAGCAAGCAAGCTGCCGAGCTGTTCCCATCAAATCCACAAATTGGTATTTACTGTTGCAACTAAATCAGCTAATTTATTTCAGGCTTTGATTTTATAGCACAACATGTTTATTGGACTTACTGCCACTCTCTCTCTCTCTCTCTCTCTCTCTCTCTCTCTCTCTCTCTCTCTCTCTCTCTCTCTCTCTCTCTTCCCAGACTTTTTCTTCAGGGACTTGGTATGTTTAAGCAACAACATATGAAACTGTATAAATGGAAAAAAGAGTCAATATTTCAATACTGTAATAAAAAGCTTTTTGTAGTTTGATTTTTTTTACCCTAAAAGTATGCACTGAATGAGTTACAGAGGTTTAAAATAATCCACTGTAGCTAAAATTGTTCTTGGTGGGATTTTTGGTTATATTGTGAGCATTTAATTATCATACTTTAAACTCCTGAACAGTCCCTCAGGAATTTTGTCATCAAAATAGTGTTAATATAATATA
>JAOVVH010000043.1:3879400-3903853 GCA_028566435.1 Scorpiodoras heckelii
GGCTTTCCAACAGTATAAGATTTATTGCCAAGAAGCATTGTTACAACAAAGAAATAATCTACCAAACACAAATTTCCGTAGTGCTGTCAAATTTGTGTTAACGAACACGTTGAATTATTAATCGCGATTTAAAAAATTAATGCCACATAAAAATTAATGCAGATTAAAAATTAGTTTAAATTTTGCAAACCAGCAGCGCCACAACGAACATGTAAGTGACCGTTACGTTACTCGTTTTAGGCTGCATTCCAATCGCAAGAGTCCCTAATCTGTATTCCCTCTTCCCTACACACTGCACAGGGTACAGAGTCCCAAGGGCACTTCAAAGGGAACGGCTCTATTTGAAACGCTCTGCATCGTCAACAACATCAGACAGCTGATTGGTTGGGTTCTATAAGACAACACTCCACTGCATTTAGCATAATAAACAACACTGTTCAGACTCATTTTGTATGCTGTAGGCACTTTTGAAATAAATGTTATGAAACATCTATGAACTGTGTGTGATGCATTTTAACTTTTTAATGTATGTTTTGGTTGGAACGTAAACTTACTCTTTGGCTGCAACGTGCCGCGTTACTCTAATTGGCGAATCGAAGCCTTTAATTAAACTCCAACTCTAATCAGTATATCAGATAAACGAAAGACTAAAACAATTTTTCATTTTAAAAAATGAAAAGACGTCAATCATCTTTAATATTTCACCGTTATCAAATAAAGTCGTGAATAATGAGGCAACATTCAACAGTCGTTTCTCTAAAAATAGACCAGAGATATATAAAGTAACATATTAGTTTATATTAGTGACAGCACTAATATATAGGGTTTGTTTTTTTTGACAGAGGGTCAACGTGGCGCTTTTGTATAGTTAAGCACCGCTTTCTATAAGTGTTCTAGAACATTTTATATATGACAAACCTCAGTATAAGTCTGGTCTACCTCTGGCCTTAGACTCAAGTCTGGTCTCAGAATGTTTTCTGCAATGACTTGGACTAGCTAAATATGGTCTAGGTCTCAGGCAAGCATTTGTTAAAAAAAAAAAGAAAAGAAAAGAAAAGAAAATAATGTTTGCGTTGTTTTTATTTTTGCATGACCACAAAGAATTATTTCTTCTATAAACCATACCCTAATAATTGGTGCAATGGATGGATGAAGCCAAGTACCGTACTTGATGTAAATCTTTGGCCTAAAAAAAAGGACCAGATGTTTAGTCCTGAGCTTGGCTCAGTCTCACTTCCATTTGGACTCAAATTTGATCTCCTTAATGTTTAGCCTTGACTTGGTCTCAGCTAGTCCTGTTCTTTGACTTGTCATGGAGTTGAAAATGGCAGTGCTGACTACAGCCTTATTTCTACAAAAGGCACTGAGCCCTAAAGAACCAAAAACCCTTTAGGGTAGTTTTTCATATAAGGGTTTAAGATGTTGACATAGTGTTAAGATAGGACATACTGTTAAGATGGGATAATTCAGTCCTTTTATAGTTTCTGTGAAATCTCTGTCTCTCTCATTCTTTTCAAATCTCAATCTCTGCTATAGGAAAGCGTTTGGACATCTACAGTGAGGTGAATATTTTTTCAATATCAACACTCTTAAGAAAATTCATTACTATGCAACAACCTGCCTAGCATTATGTTGTGTACTTTTGTCCTCAATTGTTGTGCTAGTGTAGTTTTTCATTTGCATATGTCCCCTCAGGCTTGCAACTAATGATTACCAAAGCAAAAATGATAAACAACTTTCACAACACATTAAACGTGTTTTCCTATCCCATTATAGTGACATCAATGTGAGCTGCTAAACTAAGCACAAACATACTGCAGGCACGAGCAGCTTGCTAACAGATAATGGATTATATTGCTGTTATATTGGTGCACATACAGATACACACACATGCACATTTACTCAGTCAAAGCACACAGACCTACAGTTGTGGTCAGAAGTTTACATGCACTCATTATGGACATGAATGTCATGGAAATACTGGCTTCCAGTGATTTCTTTGGACTGTTCTTTTTCTTTATCTTTAATAGAAAAAAACAAGAATGTGGTGCACGTTTTAATTTTGGGCTTCTGAAATCAGTTAAATTTGTTGGTTTCCTGGCACAGACTTTTAACACCAGTCCACATATTTTCAATAGGGTTGAGGTCAGGATTTTCAGAAGGCCATTCCAGTAGTTTAATTTTAACCTGCTTTATCCAATCCACTACCAGCTTTGATGTGTGTTTGGGGTCATTGTCCTGTTGGAACACCTAGCTGTGTCCAGGTTTCAACCATCTAGGTGATGGACTGAGGTTATTCTAAAGTATTCTGCAGTAGTCCTCCTTCTTCACTATTCCATACACTTTGTACAAGGTACCAGTTTCACTGGAAGCAAAAGAATGATGCTACCACCACCATGTTTAACAGTTGGTGAAGTGTACTTGGGGTTGAATGCCTTACCTTTACTCCTCCAAACATACCTCTGATCATTGTGTTCAAATGATCCTCTGGCCATAAATCCTTCCTCCAGATGATGTTTTCATTGTCCATGTGGTCAGCTGCAAACTGAGTTTGATTTTGGACCAGGAGCTTCTTTCTTGCACAGGAGCCTCTCAGTGCATGGCATTGTAAAATTTGCTTGGCTGTAGACAGCAGTTTCTATTTCATAGCAGGACTGTGCTTTGGGTTGTTCCTGACTATCTGAACCAATTTCCTCTCAGCTAAGGGTGACAGTTTGGGTCTCCTGAAATATCTCCCAATAACGTGTAGTTATATATAATTGTTTGAACTGGTGGTTGTAACATCTGCAGTTGTTGTCCTAACTTGTGTAAATCTACAATCATCTTTCTCAGATCTGCACTGAGCACTTTGGATTTTCCCATTGTACTGTGTGTCAATCAATCCAATGAGTGCTGTCAAACAAAACCCTTTTATGTGGGCACAGAGAAGCTCACAGCTGTAGTCAATCATGATCACTAACAGGAAGTTAAGAGGCCTTGGCCTTGGCAAGTTAAAACACATTTTTGGAACTTTCAGCACAGCTGAATAAATTTTACAAGTGGATATATGTATGTTTTTGCATATGTACATATTTTCTGCCCAATATGTATAATTTTGACTAGAAAACCCCCCAAAAATTTTAATTTGTGCACCAAATTCTTGGGATTTTGTTCTATTAAACATGCATATTGTACACTCATTCGGCCCCAGAAAAAGAACAGCTCAAAGCCCAACATTGCCCAATAGAGTGGGCTTGTTTTCTTTTTTTTTTTTTACTGATGCAACGGGCATCATATATGACCGAAACAAAATGCCATGGCTTGTGAAGGGTTATGCTTTGTGATCACCATGTTCCTTCATTCTTTATTAGTAACTGCTTTATTCCGGTTAAGGTCGCTGTGGTCTAAATTAATATACATACACAAACTGGATTGAACATATTTTCTGCAGAAGTATGCAGGATTGGTCAAACTGTCTTGTTCTGCAGGAGTGGGAAGGATTGGTGATACTTTCTGCAGGAGTGGGCAGGATTTGTCAAGCTTTCTGTGGGAGGATGTGGGATTGGTCGAACTTTCTGTTCTGCAGGAGTGGGTGGGATTGGTGATATTTTCTGCCAGGGTGGGCAGGATTGGTCAAACTTTCTGTTTTGCAGGGGTGGGTGGGATTGGTCAAATTTCTGTTTTGCATTGGTGAGTGGGATCTGTCAAAATTTTTGCAGAAGCATGAAAGATTGATCAAATTTCTGTTCTTCAGAAGTGGGTACGATTTCTTTGGGAGTAGACAGGACTGATCAGAATTATGTCCATGGGATTATTCAGGATACCTGATTGACAAAGTGGGTGGGGCAAGCAACAAAAAAGCTTAACAAAATGAAATGGTTTTAAAGGACTGTTGGAATTCTCCATGGTATTAGGTTTATGATGGTCATATTCACTCTGTTGCTACTGTGAAACATTTAATTTACCCAGATAATGCAGCAGCAGTGTTTTTGCTGTTATATTTGGGTCCATCAAACACTTTACAACAACAAATACAAAAAAAAGAGTAATTTAACTGGTGCCAGGCAAGAGAAAGCCAATGCAATCTCACAGTAGTTCACAGGATTCACATGAATTTTGCATGAGATCTGATTGAGTGCGCTGGACAGCTTGTGAAACAAGGATCTGTTGGCATGTTTGTAGCAGCGGTGATTGGTGGAACTGAAGAAATAATTACAATTCGCTTTTCACAAACATTTGTTGTTAACCTTTAATATAATTTCACACAGTGTGATCAACCTTGAATTTCTTCAAAATCCCTCAACTGCACTTTTGTATTTGAGATCTCTTGTTGTTTTGCTGACCGGCTGTCTTCTATTTCACTAAATGTATGAGGAACATGACACCTAAATCCTCTGGAATGATTTCCTTGGACAGCAGTGCTGTATCATTCATCACTGCTTTCCAATCCAACGTTTTTATGAATCTTAATGCTAAACATACAAACTCGTATTGCTATTCTGACTCTGTTGAACATATTTTACCACATGTGAACTTTTGGAAATGTTATTCTGTTGTTATTTGTTCTTTATTTGAAATGAATTATGTACATAGTAATAAAGACTCGGTACCTTCTTCTGCATCACAGACCCGGGGAACCTTTTTCGCATACGTAAATAAACTGAATAAACACAACTTTTTTTGAACGATAAATTCTACAAACTATAATATTGCGCCCAAGATGGTGTTGATATTTTTCAGCAGTTTTGAGTTAATTGTGGTGATTTCTCCCTCCCTCACTCCGTCCCTCCCTCCCTCTTTCTCTCTCTCTCTCTTTCTCTCTGCTGTTGGCTGTGATGCTACTGGCATATGAGTCTTTAAATACTAATTGCCATATGGACACATATGGCCAGAATTGGGAAAATAATAAAGACAAACCAAATTGAGGGTCACTAGTGACAGACAGAGATTTGGCTTTTAGAGGACAAAGGGATTCTGGGTAATTTGGCAAGAGATTTCTGGGTGTAACTAATCTGCAATGGCACCCAAATAGGCAAAAGCAGATGAAGGCAGACTGTACACAAACACTTGGGCAAGAAATGCAGTTTTACAGCCCAGTACACTACAACAAACAAAACAGGTTGCAGGCATCATTTATCATACACATGGCATCCCATATCCATTGTTTAGAAGGGTTTGGAAAACACACGCATTCATAAATCTCTCAGTAAGGGACTGATTCAAATGTAATCACATCAATTCAAACAAACACATTCTTTTGAGTTAGAACGATGTTGATGGTCCTCCATTTCCACAAACACATCGTTACAAGATTTAAGACAGATGTAAACAGCTGCAGCATGCATTAAGTGTTGTAATTGGATGAAATACTAAATAAAGTAGACTAAATATGCAGTTTAGTGCAAAAGTCTGCATATCTTTTTACTTAGGTGCTGAAACCAACAACGAACCAACAATGGCATACAAAATGGGTGGTAAAAACTTCTGTTTTTATAGACTTCTGTTGTTTGCTTTAGATTATTTGGTCATTTCTGTATTACTGTTGCTGTTGTTGTTCTTGTTGTCATTCTGTGCCCGGTTTGAGACTCAGTTCTCCGTTTCACAGCAGCTGATCTGAGTTAGTTTTATCATCTCTGAATACGTTCACTCTGACTTAAGTACGTGCATGATAACTATAAAAGCCATCATCAATGGAGTCCCGAAATTACGATTCACCGTTTAAACTTTTTTTACGATCAAATGACAACAACAAAAAGAGCGTATTATACTAAACACACTAAACAAACTACAAAGACAGGATAAAATAAACCACAAAACACATTGAAAATATTACTACAATCAATAAACAACAATTTTTAAACTTATTACACAAAGCGGAGGGTGCGCGGCATGCCGGCAATCCTTGCTACATTAACCTTCACTCTTTCCACTGGCCACGCCCCCACTTTAGAGTGCTGGATGCCAGAATAATATATTTTTTGAGTTCAATTGTCTATTAAAATATATAAGTGTACAATGTATGTGTTGTTAATTAAACTTGAACAAATTGGGCTGTATCTGCTTTATAAATCTTAGGACAATTAACTCAAAAATCAAAACTAAATAACAAAAACAATTATGACAAGCTCAAATGTTGTGTTTGTTTCAAGTGAACATTAAATTTCTATGTCATTTTGACAGTTTTGAACATCTGTGTAGATTCTACACTAAAATCGGGATAGGGAAAAAAAAGCCAGAGTTTTCTTCAACTCTGAGTCAACTGATTAGCATCAACTCGTAATATAACATTTTTTTATTCCATATAAAATATTTTATTCCTTGTAAAATTTAGTAACAATCAAGTAGACGTTTAGATTTATGAGACACCTTAATAAGAAACCTAGAACATGCAAACCTACGAACTTGTTAATGAAGATAACTCTTGATCAAATTTCAAAGCATTGTTATATGAAGATAGAATTCTGTTTTATAGATAAACCATGAAAACATCAATAAGAGAGAAAAACAAAGACAGAAGAAAATACAACGAGATGGAAAATTCTGCCAAGTGAAATATCTAGCAAGTGGTGCAGCCTTTTAGACCCCATTGACATGAAAAGGGAATGTTTTGAAATCATTGACTGTAGCATACAGTAAGAAATAACATTTTCTTATTTAGTGCAGGTTTCAAAAAGGACAGACACTCGTGTAGACAAGGTTTTGTATAAGCCACTGTAGGCTACAGCATAGTAATCAGTGTTGCATGTTTTTTGGGGGGACTGTTTGCCTAAAAATTAGCATATAACATTGATAGTGTTTGGCTACTAAATAAACAGATGAATTGTTCCAAACAGTAACCCTTTATTAAAGACAGCTCTCTCTCTCTCTTTCTCTCTCTCTCTCTCTCTCTCTCTCTCTCTCTCTCTCTCTCTCTCTCGCACACACACAAACACACAATGCATCCTTCACATCTCAATGGTGAACTACATTGCCTACAATTGCATGTTTGTACTGACTTTTTATGCCTAATGTTTGACTGTACTGTTTAGAAAAAGAATGAAGTCCACAGTTCCAGGATGTAACCTATATCGATGTGATCCAAGCACATGACCAGCTGACTGGATGCACTTGTCGCTATAACTTTTTTCACTTTTTGACTCAACTGGCCTGAACCCATGATATTTTCTAGTAAGCTTATGGCTCAACCCATGCATCACTACTGCGTACAAAGGCTTTGTTCTCCAGACCGATGTGTACAAACACATAAATTGTCACGCTTGAGGTGGGGCCCTGTCATCATCACTTTCACAAGTTTCCATTTAGCTTGTCCACACAGTGATGTAAGGGTTGCAGTTTCAAATTTTTCCATTCTCAAACCTGGCTTCAAAAGTTTGCAGTCTGAGGCCCCGAAAAAAATGCCGTTGTCGTGTGGACAAAAGGCTAAAGCACAAAAAAAATTCAATTTTCAAAAAAAAAATCTCAATTTCCATTTTCACAAAAACGCCATTTTCACCATTGTCGTGTGGATGGGGCATTACTGTGCCACCCCATATCTAAACACTATAAAGCTCTACACAGTTGAGTTTTATTCATGTGAAATGCAATAAAATAGCTCATTGCTGATTCCAACATATTAGATTGCTGTGGAACACTGAGCTAATGCTGCACAGAAAAAAAGAAATAAACATTTTGCATTATGCTTGTGTTGTGCTGCTAATCCAGAGAAATGATATTATTGCTCAGTAGCCTCTGTAAATGTATGTATTTCTGATTTTCTCTTTTTGTAACTTTCTACAAGGCCAGGCCTTGGGGTTTTGTTAGTAATTTAGTCAAAAAAACATGATTCAAGGACACAAATACTTTATTCAGTGTATGAAGCTGCATACAGATGACCGTATATAGATATATCTTTGCTCATTTTCTCTAGGCAAACAATCCGTGTGCATTTCTTCACCTCTCTCCCTTCTCTCTCTCTCTCCCTCTCTCTCTCTCCCTGTGTCTGTCTCTCTCTCTATTACAGCAGACTGCTAGTGCTTCAGGCTTAAAACTCAATTTCTCAGCCGTTGAATGGGCAGAGATTGCACAGAGCTAACTCAATTGTGGAGAGAGGCCAACACAGTCCCTTGAATAGATTGGGGCCTCAACTTTAATACAACATCAGTCATGTAACACACAAACACATTGCTATTCTATTTCAAACCACAACACTTACAAATGGATGGCTTTAAAATCAGGCTATATGCTCATTATATTGTTGCTGGGAGAAGGGGGAAAAAATCCCATGAATATGTTTAGGGAATTTATTTATGTATGTTACAGTCTCACATTCAATCACCTAACGTCGGTTCAGGGTTTTTTTTTTCCTATTACCTCTCTATTAATATAAACAGCACAACTGTTTTTTATTATTATTATTATGATTATATTATTTTGTCCTGCAGCAAAACAGACAATGGGAAAGCAGCCAGTTGTAATAACCCCTGTCTAAAATGTGAATAGAGAATGTATTGTTTGATACCGAGTAAATTATGTATGTTGGTTTGAATTACACTGGGCTGGAGGGATGCTTCATGATTCCCATGGCTGTATGGAGAAACGGGTCATTTATTTGCAATTACACGCTCATTGTAATTGCTGAGGACTGTGTTTGGTGAATGTTTGGCACAGAGAGCAACCTTAATTCTAGTCATACAGGTGCATGTCGACAAACACAATTTGTGTTGCTGTTTTTTTTTTTTATCCAGCACTGGAATACTTATTCAGATTAATAATAATAATAATAATAATAATAATAATAATAATAATAATATAGTACCTATGTATAATATAAATAGTACCTTTCATATGTTAAAAACACCTCTCTCTGTAAGTTAATATTATTATAATTGTCAACAAAGATATACACTGTTCAGCCATAACATTAAAACCACCTGCCTTATACTGGATTGTGTAGGTCCCGATTGTGCCCCCAAAACAGCTCTGACCTTTTGAGGCATGGACTTCACAAGAGCTCTGAAGGTGCACTATGGTATCTGGCACCAAAACGTTAGCAGAAAAATCCTTTCATTCCTATAAGATGCAATCTGGGGCCTCCATGGATCAGACTTGTTTGTACAGAACATCCCACAGGTACTTGATTGGATTGAGATCTGGGGAATTTGGAAGCCAAGTCAATGCCTTGAACCCTTTGTCATGTTCCTCAAACTGTTCCTGAACAATTGTTGCAATGGGACAGGGAGCCTCGTCCTGCTGAAAGAGACCACTACCATTAGGGAATCCCGTTACCATGAAGGGGTGTATTTGTTCTGCAACAATGTTTAAGTAGGTGGTATTTTTCAAAGTAACATCCACAAGAATGCCAGGATCCAAGGTTTCCCAGCAGAATGTTACCCAGATCATCAAACTCCCTCTGCAAGCTTGCCTTCTTCGAATAGTGTATCCAGGTACCATCTCTTTCTTGAGAAAGAGATGCATACACATCCAGCCATCCACATGATAAAAGAAAACATGATTCATCAGAACAGGCCACCATCTTCCATTGCTCCATGGTCCAGTTCTGATGCTCACATGCCCATTGTAGGCCCTTGCAGCACTAGATATAGGTCAGCATGGGCATTCTGACCGGTCTGCAGGATAACTAACCACTACATACCAGGAAAACCCCACAAGACCTGCCAGCTTGGACATGCTCTGACCCAGTCATCTAGCCATCAGTATTTGACCCTTGTCAACATCAATCAGATCCTTACGCTTGCCCATTTTTCCTGCTTTCAACACATCAACTTTGAGAAATGACTGTTCACGTGTTGACTAATATACCCCACCCCTTGAGAAGTGCCACTGTAACAAGATAATCAATGTGATCCACTTCAAATGTCAGTGGTTTTAATGTCATTACTGATCGGTGCATGTTTGCAATGACTCTCACCCTTAAATAAACTGAATTGCATATTTCTGATTATAAGATTTATATTCCTGTATCTTATATGGAATGTTAGGATTATGTATATTATTCCAGGTCATTATTATTATTCCAGTACAGTGCAAGACAATACAAAGAGTGCAGATATGATATATGTTATACAGAAGTAGTGTTGACCAGTACACATTTGTATGGAAGAATAAAGTGCAGAACGATGGTGAAAGATTTTTATATAAAACCAATAGCAGCAGTAAAAAAAAAAAAAAACAGAAATAGGTTGTCAAAGTTGCAGAGGCGTGAGAGTGTGTGCGGGTGTGTAGTGTTTGGTCTAATTCAGCTTATTTAAGGTGTGTGTGTAGTGTTTAGTCTACTCACTGGTTATTGAGGATTCTGATGGCTTGTAGAAAGAAACTATTACACAGTCTGGTTGTGGTTCTTTTCCCAGACGGCAGGAGAGTGAAGAGTGTGTGAGGGGTGTGTGGTGTCAGCCACAATGTTGGTGGCTTTGCCGATGCAGCAGGTGGTGTAAACATCTGTAATGGAGGGGAGAGAGACACCGATGATCTTCTCAGCTGTCTTCACTATCCTCTGGACGGTTTTGATTCAATGATGAGACGGTGCAATTCACAAACCAGGCTGTGAGGCAGTGGGTAAGGATGATCTCGATATTGATAGTCCTTCTGTAGAATGGTGAATAATCACTGTTCTGTGACTGATATTCCAATAATCCACCAAGTTACAAAGATGTCATAACTTTATAATGTACAGTAAGCCAGCTAGGAAAGTATCATAATGTTAACTTGGGGGGAAAAAAGCCACAATTCCTATTGGGATTAGACTTTCTTGAGTGCTTTTCTAGGTGTTAAGTAGCCCTAATGTGCATCATCCTTAATAAAGTAGTTTGGACACCAGTTTGGATTCCAGAAGTCATCAATTTATTCACTTGGATGCAAATTCCAAGAAAAATATTTAATGTGTTTTAAAAACCCTGCAATGTGATAGCAAGAGGTCTTGCCAATGCAATTCCAGCACATCTTTGAAGTGTAAATCAGTGCCGGCTGAGAGCAAAACCGTTGTGAAACTGTATTAAAATATCATTTCAAGCATAAGAACCAGACACACTTCACACACAACGTGAGGACCAGCATTGTAAGCGAGATTTTATACGACTCAAAATCATCCATTGTTTTAAATTATCTATAATCTTTCAATGTTCTTCTCGCTGTAGTAATCCCAGAAGATAGAGAGACCAGGATCAGATAGAATATGAAAGTAGGCTGTAAAAAGCAGGCAGGAGGAATCATGGCTGATGTTGAAGCGAAGATGACGGGCCATAAGTTACATCAGGCTTACTGTTGTTCTGTGTTGTTATTGTCTCACAGTCTGCACCGTAAAACCAAGAGCTACATTTCAAATTTAATTACCTTTCAGGTCACCTCATTAAGTCAGAGGGTTGGTGAAGATGGAACATAATTGCACATACCCAAACAAGCACGTACAGTATAAACAAACGTTCTGTCGTTAGTGTGCAACTCGGGTTGTTCAAGCTTCAAACCTGCACTAAGCCTTAATAAAACTTGGAGCTCAAACCTGCCATCCCAACATGACTATACAGAATATCCTACCAGTTTAATCTATCTGAGATGTCTTTAGTTTATTCGTAAAATATTTGCAGGAGAATTTGCACAAAGAATGTGGTGGTCTTCATATGAGGACTCCTGAGGTGGTGTAATTAAAATCAATTTAATCTCAGATATAAGTATTCAGACCCTTGGCTATGACACTTGAAATTTAGCTCTGGGGGCCTCCCATTTCTCCTTATCATCTTTGAGATGTTTCTACACCTTGATTGGAGTCCACCTGTGGTAAATTCAATGAATTGGACATGATTTGGAAAGACACACCCCTGTCTATATAAGGTCTCCCAGCTGACAATGCATATCAGAGCAAAAACCAAGCCATGAGGAGGAAAGAACTGCCTGTAGAGCTCATAGACAGGATTGTGTGACAGGCACAGATCTGGAGAAGGCTACAAAACATTTCTGCTGCACAGAAAGTTTCCAAGAGAACAGTGGCCTCTTAAATGGAAGACATTTGGAACAACTATTACTCTTCCTAGACCTGGTCGCCCCACCAAACTAAATAATCAGGGGACAAGGGTCTTGGTAAGAGGGGTGACCAAGAACCCAATGGTCACTCTGGCTGAGCTCCAAAGATCCTGTGTGCAGATGAGAGAAACTTCCAGAAGGTCAACCATCACTGCAGCACTTCAGTCTGGGCTTTATAGCAGAGTGTCCAAAAGTCACTTCAAAGCCCAACTGGAGTTTGCAAGACAAGCACCTAAAGAACTCTCAGACTGTGAGAAACAAGATTCTCTGGTCAGATGAAAGCAAGATTTAACTTTTTGACCTCAATTCTAAGCATCATGTCTGGAGGAAACCAGGCACTGCTCATCACCTGCCCAATACCATCCCTACAGTGAAGCATGGTGGTGGCAGCACCATGCTTTAGGGGTGTATCTCAGCAGGTGGCACAGGGAGACTGGTCAGGGTTGAGAGAAAGCTGAATGGAGCAAAGTACAGAGACATTTTTAATGAAAACCTGATCCAGAGTGCTCAGGACCTCAGACTGGGCCGAAGGTTCACTTTCTAACAAGACAATGACCCTAAGCACACAGCCAAGACAACACAGGAGTGGCGTAGGGACAACTCTGTGAATGTACTTGAGTGGCCCAGCCAGAGCCCTGACATGAACCCAATCGCACTTCTCTGGAGAGACCTGAAAATGGCTCCACCGACGTTCCCCATCCATCCTGACAGAACTTGAGAGGATCTGTAGGGAAGAATGGCAGAAAATCCCCAAATCCAGGTGTGCAAACCTTGTGGCATCATACACAAGAAGACAGGAGGCTGTAATCACTGCCAAAGGTGCTTCAACTAAGGACTGAGTAAAGGGTCTGAATACTTATGCAATATTTTCATTTTTCCTTTTCAATAAATTTGCAAAAATTTCTAATATTCTGTTTTTACTTGGTCATTATGGGGTATTGAGAGCAGAATGATGGGGAAAACTTGATTTTTTTTTTTTTTTATTTTAGCAGAAGGCCGCAACATAAAATGTGAAAAAAGTGAAAGGGTCTGAAGACTTTCCGAATGCACTGTATTATCTAATCCAACCTCCCTACTGACTGCATACCAAGCCACCTTGTGTCTATGTACCATTTTATAATTGGATTCAGACGTGTTATTTAAAATGCCACGCATACACACACAGCTACAATTTCTTCCACATTACATCTACAGTACTGCTATACAAAGCTCTGCCCCTTTAGGTCACTGTGACTATAGCAGTAGTGTTATTGGTCATGGATGAAAATTCACATTTCAAAGTTCACCAAACTTGCGAACTCTGTGAAATCTGCAAAGTTTCGCTCACAAAATTTATTCACCCTGAAAGTCTGAAGTGTAAAATCGCTCATTGCTGCAGATTCCATTAAATGAATGTGATTTCACTCATGAAATTTTGTTAGCATTACCATGGCTTTTTCAGTATTTGTTTATTCATTATTTCAGTGAGAGTTGCTTTGTGGAGTTTTGCTGGCATCATTGAACGTAAATCAGCTGTGCTGTGAATACACATGAGGATTTTTTAATTAATCAATATATGCAAAATCGGCTTTACTGAAACTTTTGCTAAATTCCAACACACTGTACTCGCTCAAACCACCACATCTTTCTTGCTCGAAACATCATTTTTATTTGAACTGTACGGTCAGCATGGGGGTCTTGAGCAAATCTCTTAACCCTCAACTCTGGAGTGGATCGAGTTCAAGGATTTTGATATCAAAGAATCTGAATAAATGTAAACAAATGAAATCTCTATAAAAACTAACACCACTTACTAATATTGCTTGCATCATTGACCTTAATCTTAACCTAACATATCTTCTTTTACAAGTAACGCCATGCAGTCGTGTGTATGTATGTGTATCCAGTTGTAACTCCTCTGCTTTTGAAGTCTGCTAGTGAGAATAAGCTCCTGAAATAACAGTACACTTAACCCCATACCACCCAGGTAATCCTTCAGTGTGCTACTATAAATGGCAGTTTATTCTGCTGCTGTAATGGATATTAGTTGTGTTTTATGGAGTCGTTCTCTGTTCTGTGGCCTGGTGTGAAGGAGGTGGCTCTCAGCTCTACAGGGCATTGCGAGTTTGAGATAAGCTCACAGCATGAATTTAATGATTACCCTGAACACACCCAGTAAAAAAGTATTACATAGCACTCTCACTCCAAAATCAATACAATGGTCACCTACGCTTAGCAGGTTTCAGGTTATACAATGATGAACTGTGGCCAAAAGAGGGTGAGACAGTGAGAAACAGGGAGGGGCTAAAGTGGCAAGAGGGGCAGGAGGTTGTTTGGGGGAGGGGGGGGGGGGTTTCAGGAAGGAGGGTTCTCTGAATATTACTATTACTATTAAACCATTTTTCTTCTAATATATGGACCATAAATGTTCGGGTCTTTTGATTAATGCATACGGTGAACGGGACATTACTAACTTAATTAAATGATGATGGCCAACCTAAATATCTCATCAATTACCCGACAGGCCCATGGAGCAATTTCATTATTGTATGAACCAGTAAAAATTGAGAGCCATCACTCCTGGCTCAGATTAGAGAAGCTATTTAGGGATTTCAGTATGGATGCTGTTCACTCAGCCATCTTTGTTCAGAGCTGCTAAAATTGTACCTTATATCTCCACAGGAACATGGTCCGATGTGTCCTCAGTTCCTTTCTAGATCATTTTAGATGAATAGTAACTGCATTGCAGAAATGTAATTTTAAAAACCATTTGAAAAAAGTTGTCTTTCTATAAAAGCATTTGCTTTTGCTAGTTTCTTCTGAAAAACCTGAAATATTGTTAATTTGTACAATGCAAATGCTGCACAATACAGTGTAACTCCAGCAAGACTGAAATATTGAAGTCCTGGAAGATGTACATGATGCTTCATAGCATTGTTAACTTAAGACATCTCAAAGCTTCACATGTGCTGTAAGTAAAGACAAACTACAGTAACAACAAGACCAAAAACTACAAATTGTTTGAACAGACTACATATAATGCTAATATAGCATTTTTATCCTTTTCATTTATAATCAATCTTAAATCTACATAAATCGTTGATGTGACTTCACAGTAACAGTATGTATAAATGTGTTATGGAGCTCCAGTGTGTATATCACTCAACTAAAGTGTTACCAAAATTGACAAAAATGGTCTTTATCATGGTAAAAGTGTGTTTGTGTCAATTGTTTGGAAATGCTTATGTACACTAGGTACTACAAAGTTATGAACTCTTATGTAAAGTTTATTATAAGAGTTTGAACTCATGTTCTAAAGTTACATCAGAATTTACTTGAGGAAAGTTGGGCATATTCAGAGTTGGGTTACACACATGCTTGAGTTCTGATTATTAAAAGTCCCAGAATAAAGTAAACGTGTTCAATATGGGGTTTTCAATACTAAGCACAAGCACTTGTCTGTAAGTGTTAGTAAGAAAAAGCGTAATGACTAATCTTTTTTATTTTTGCAAATGCAATATAGCAAAACATAAAAGCAAGACCTTTTTTTATTAAAGCACTGGTTGGAAATCTCATCATTATTTGTATTTAAAGCATAAAAGTAATCAAGTTACATCAAATTACTTTTATATTGTGATACTTGGATCAGGTTAATGACTACATTTTTAACAGGTAATTAGCACCTGTATTAGAATCCATCACAGCTCACTTTAAGGAAGTTCATCTTTTTACCCATAAAATATTCAGTCCCCAAGATAAACAATGCCTATTATTAAGAAGCTGTCTTCTCTAATATCCTGAATGATAAATAAAAAATTGTGATGTGTATAATTATTACTTTCTTACTATGTACATAATTAAACTCTGAATACGGCCCTAAGTGAATGCATTTTAAATTTTCTAGTCAGATAGTATGACTAATGTGGCTGCAAAGTATTTCAGCCATTTAGTAACATCTCATTGTAGTTAGTAGGTACATTGTATGTAACTTCAATTTGACAATTCAGTTATGAATATGAAAGGCTAATTACAACGTGTATGACTGTGATAACTCTATAAATGATTCTATTCATTAAATAAGAAGACCTATGGTGGGAAAGAGGAAATAGGCAACACAAACCCACACTTTGACTTTGTCTTACTACAATTGTGAGGACCTTCCACAGACATAATTATTACTACTGCTGATTAATGCAAACCTTAACCTAATCCTAATCCAAAAACTAACCTTAACCCTAACTGTAGCCTTAGCCTCAGCAATGAAAAGACAACTTTTTGGGCTTTTTTAAAATAATTTCTGTTAAAAACTACAACAATACCCCAACTTTCCTTTTGAGGACCAGCAAAATATCCTCACATCTCAAAAAATATCAGATATTTCTATCCTTTTGGGGATATTTGGTCACTACAAAGCTATAAAAACAAAAACACACCCACACACACATATTTGTATTACTATATTTGTGAGGACTTTCCATTGACATTAATGCAGCTAATCAGTGCTAACCCTAACAACCCTAACCCTAATCCTTACCCTAGCCTTAACCTCAAAAACGAAAATACTTTTTTGGCTCTTTTATTATTTTTTTCTTTTTGTTAATAACTACTATAAAAAAAACAACTTTCTTTGTGAGGACCCGGAAAATGTCCTCACAAGACCAAAAATATCAGATATTCCTATCCTTTGTGGAGACATTTGATCTTTACAAAGATATAAAAACAAGGTATATATACACACACACAGAGAGACTTTATCTTGCTATACTTGTGAGGACCGTACACTGACAATTATTACTACAGCTAAGTAATGCTATGCCTAACCCAAACCCTAACCTAAATTTTAATAATGAAAAGGCAACTTTTGGCTCTAAGTTTTTAGGGTTTTTTTTTTTCATTTTTTGTAAATCTACAACAAAATTAAACACTTTCCTTATGTGGACCAGCAAAATATCCTCACAAGGTCAAAAATATCAGCTATTCATATCCTTGTGGAGATATTTGGTCCCAACAAAGATATAAAATCATGGTCCACACACACACAGTCATGTTATGCTATACTTGTGAGGACCTTCCACTGACATAATTATTAATAAAAATAATTAACAGCATGCCTAACCCTAACCATAACTTTAACCTCAATAAAAAGGCAACTGACTCTTTGATTTATTTTTATTAAAAAACTACAACACCAGCAGAATGTCACAAATATCAGATATTCCTATCCTTGTGGAGACATTTGGTCCTTACAAAGATATAAAAACAAGGCACATGCACACACACACACAGCCTGTGTTATACACTGTAGCTCTTCTGTATCCTAGCAGACTGTTTGTATTGTTTTATTTTTCATGTACCAAGCTAACGTCTGACATTTGATACTCAGAAGTCCTCCAAGTTCAGACTTAAAGTATAAATCTAACCTTCAGCTTTGACCTGGTTTGTACCTCACTGGTTCAGTTTTTCTACAGGTTAGACAGCTCTGAAATACATTCTTCAAAGGCTTAAAATAAAAAAAAAAACCAAAAGCCAAAGGGCTTTACAGAACAACAGGAACATGCTGTACTAGTTATTATTTAATAATGCCATCATGTTCTTGTACAAGTGCTTTAAAGTCCTAATCAATTATTGAAGCTTTAAACTCAAAGTACATGAGAATACAAACACACACACACACACACGCGCACAAACACATACTCAGTATCAATCCCCTCTCATTACCATGCCCGTCTCGGTCTTTTCATGTCTTAAACCTGCTTTAATGCTTCACCACACTCTTACACACTCATAGAAACGTGGACACAAACACAGACGGAATACATTATTCATTATTCAGCCATATTGATCACAGAGAGGTGCATATGTAAAGACCTTGGCATGGCACAGCACAGGATCAAAGACGAGAAAACTGTATGGCAGAGAGGCATAGCGTGTAAAGGCAACGGTATCTATTAAATGAACAGTAAAAATTTGGCTAGAGGACAGTGAGATGGGGACATTCAGCAAAGGAGAAAGTTATAGAAGTAGTGGATTAGCTTTGGAAAAAAAAAAAAAAACCCTGAAAGCAAGCATTAATGATAGAACACTCAGGTCAGGAGTTTGAGAGTGTGAGATTTAGACCAAATAAGGGAAAAAATGCTCTTAATCCATTACCACTAGGTGGAATTAAAAAATGAATGAATGAATGAATGAATGAATGAATGAATGAATGAATGAATGAATGAATGAACAGGTTTCCAAATATGCAACTGTTGATATGGTGAAGTTGTCAGTATAGAGCATTCTTGGAAGGAGTGTCAAGTGTTAAGTGCTTTCTAATAGCCAGTAAATATATATTTTTTTAAATTAAATAAACAAATAAATAAATAAATAAAACCCTGAAAGCAAACATTAATGATAACACAATGATAACACACTCAGGTCAGGAGTTTGTGAGTATTAGATTTAGACCACATAAGAAAAAAAAAAACTTTCAATCTGCTACCTCGAGGCAGAATAAATAAGTAACTAAATAAATAAATAGGATTTCACATATGTAATTGCTGATATGGTTACATTTTTGGAAGGAGTCTCCAGTGTCGGTGCTTTCTAACAGCCAGTAAAAAAAAAAAAAGTAAAGAAAAGAAAAAAAAGAAAACATTAATGATAACACACTCAGGTCAGGAGTTTGTGAGTGTGAGATTTAGACCAAAGACGAAACGAAAATGCTTTCAATGCACTACCACTAATTGCACTTTAAAAATAAGCAAAGAAAGAAAGACAGAAAGAAAGAAAGAAAGAAAGAAACAAACAAACAGATGGGTAGGTTTCCAAAGATGTGATTGTTGATATGGTGAAGTTTTCTATATGGAACATTCTTGGAAGGAGTCTCCAGTGTTAGTACTTTCTAACAGCCAATACAAAAAAAAACTGAAAGCAAACATTAATGATAAAACACTCAGGTCAGGAATTTGTCAGTGTGAAATTTAGACGAAATAAGAAAAAAAATGCTTTTCAGTCCTCTACCACTAGTTGGAATTTTTTAATAAATAAACAAATAGATAGGTTTCCAAATATGTAATTGTTGATATGAAGTTTTCTATATGGAGCATTTGTGGAAGGAGTCTCCAGTGTTAGTTAGACCAAATAAGAAAGGAATCTGCTACCAGTAGTGAGAATTAAAAATAATAAATAAATAAATAGTTTTCCAAATATGTAATTGTTGATATGGTAAATTTTTAGAGGGAGTCTCCAGTGTTAGTGCTTTCTAACAGCCAGTAAAAAAAAAAAAAAGCTGCAAGTTTTGTTGAAAAAGTCTTCAGTCTTCAGTTTACCATCATGGAAAAGGCTTCAGTATGGAGGGATTTGAGCTTTCACTTTCTTTGTAACTGTGGTTTGTTGTGTGGTTTTTTTTCCCGCCTTCTAACTTCAGGGAAAAAAAAGAGGCTAGTGAAGGAACAACTGTTTATATAATGTAAGAGATAATATGAATCTTGTTTCGAGGATGTTGTATGACATTAAATGTAACTATAGATGGATAAAATGTGCATGTTTTCTTTAACCCCAGAGACTATTTTCAGGGTAATTTCACAACCTTTACTTTCAACTTTCAAGCTCTTATCTTGGACATAATAACGGCTAACCATACATGCTGTATCTTGATTTTTTTTTTTTTTTCTTTCCCCAGAACAGTCTTGTCTATCCAGATCTCCCATCATTTGATATGATGATAACTGCCAAATTTTGTATATTAGTCTTTGAATTAGTCTAATATATTTGGGATGCATGGTGCGTCTGTCAATTGCTACTACACTTAAATTAAATACAAAGCTATTGTTCTTCGTCACATAGTCAGGGAACAAGCATCAGTGGAAATGTGAATTTTCTTAGTTAAACTAAGTTTAACCATTTCTGTTATTTATCATAATAAAGTATCTATTAAGCCTATATGAAACTTCCTCACCACAATCTAGGCAAAGATTTTATAAAGTATTGTACATGTTCCTTCAAACCAAATCCAAGGGAAGATATTCGGATAACAGAGGAATATACTGAGCTGAATGTACTTTCAATCATTTCCTACACTGAATACTGAATATTGTATGCAATCCACAATAAACCTCTCATTTAAAAATGATTTAATGAAATTTACACTCCCTACTTTGTATTCAAGACGTTAGCGCTGCTGATTTCCACCGTAATTTCCTTTTGCAATTGTAAAGTTGAAACTTTATAATATGTGACAAATCTTAATTAACTTTCTGTTGCACTTGGAAGCACAAGCTATATTACACAATTTTTATGTCTGGGATATAATTAAGTAGTCATTTTTATAAGAAGCACAATCATTTATCCTCTTCCTTAAGAGCCTATACATCACGTGGCAGCACATTTCATTTTTTTTTCCAAATGAGAACCAGAAAGGAAATGGTTTGATCCTGCTAGAATCATTTTAATTATGTAGGATTTTCTCTACATGATCGATTTGAAGAAAGACACAGTAATACAAGTTGTACGTTCGACTGCATTAAATATTTGATATCGATTAAATTTTTATGATGAATGTCATGGAAGGAATAATTTACCCTGAAGCCTGTGCTTTTTTATTGTTGACTAAATTAATGATTTTATTCCTTTTCACAGAGATAAAGCCTTGCAGTTGCTCATTAGCCTTATTTTATTTCTTTATTTATTTCCTTTAGATTGACCTTTCAAACCGAGGTCCATCCAGCAAAAGTGTGTATATTGTGTTTAAGTACAGGAATACAACAATGGATGTGCTGTTGGGGTGATATGTCAAATGTGTGAAATAACTGGATTTCATTTTGTTTTACCACAATATAGCATGCAGGAGTAATATTTAAAGAATAATTCATGAAGCTCTGATTGCATTATACACCCACAGCTATAGTATTCAGGATTCTGTATGAATAAATGTTAGGATATTATAGTTTAACTCAAAATGCAGGCATACACACTTAAAGAATTCATGGACTTTGGGCTGCACAGGGTTCGTATAACAGTTTTATACAACATAAAGCTGTAAATATTTCAATAAAATTCATGTAAATTTGATTATATGATAAACCCTCAGCCATATTCTTCTGTGTTTTTGTCTATATTTAATAGAGTAATAATATTTGGCAAGTACACATAAGACCAGTGGAGATGAGTGTTAAGAGGCTTTGTAGCAAAATCAACAACAATTCTGTCGGATTTTGGTTTTCAAGGATGGATGGTCAGTCAAAGCAGTTATCTCAGGCTGTTGAAAAAGTGAGGCAATGGTTATGGCTGAGGCACTCACAGGCTACTTGGGGACATTTGAATTAACCTGCGAGTGCCTCAGGGCTGCGGGCACTTGCAGGCTACTTGGGGACTTTTGAATGAACCTGTATTACACCTGGTGTCAGAAGATGTTCTAGCAGTTGGTGTGCTGGCATAATTTGTCATATTTTGCAAGCTCTTCTGGATTTTGGCATACCCAGAGCCTAAATTAATGGTGCATGGGTGTAGAAGAAGAGGCCATACTTACAGCCACCTTAATTTACAAGGCATACATATAGTCAAAAGTCTTTAAGACTAACACAAATTTTGGTTTCCACAAAGTTTGCTGCTTCAGTGTTTTTAGATGTTTCTATGGTATACAGTGTTGGCCCTTCTTTTTCAAGACTTCTGCAATTCACCCTGGCATGCTGAATACCAGCTTCTGGGCCAAGTCCTGACTGATAGCAATCCATTCTTGCCTAATCAGTGCTTGGAGTTTATCACAATTTCTGTGTTTTTCTTTGTCCACCCATTTTTTGAGGATTGACCATAGGTTTTCAATGGGATTGAGATCTGGGTAGGTTTCTGGCCATGGACCCAAAATTTCAATGTTTTGTTCACTGTGCCACTTAGTTATCAATCTTGCCTTGAGACATGGTGCTCCATCATGCTGGAAAAAGCATTGTTCATCAAAAAATTGCTCCTGGATCATTGGGAGAAGTAGCTCTTGGAGGATGATTTGATACCATTCTTCATTCATGGCAGTGTTCTTAGGCAAACTTGAGTGAGCCCACTCCCTTGGATGAGAAGAAACCACACATATGAATGGTCTCAGGATGCTTTACTGTTGGCATGACACAGGACTCATGGTATCACTCACCTTTTCTTCTCCAAACAATCATTTTTCCAGATCATCTTTCCAAGCAGTCCTCTGCAGTCCCTGTACTTCCTGCAGAATTTCAGTGTGTCCGTGACATTTTTCTTGGAGACAGGTGGCTTCTTTGCTGCCCTTATTGACACCAGGTCATCCTTCAAAATCCTTCACCTACTGTGTGTGCAGATGCGCTCACACCTGCCTGCTGCCATTCCTGAGTAAGCTCAGCACTAGTGGTGACCGGATCCCGTAGCTCAATCCTCTTTAGGAGATGCTAATGGCACTTGCTGGACTACTTTCTTGGGCCTCCTGAAGCCTTCTTCACAGCAACTGAAACTCTCTCCTTGAAGTTCTTGATGATCTGATAAATGGTTGATGTATATGCAATCTTACAAGCAGCAATGTCCTTGCCTGTGAAGCCCTTTTGATGAAAATCAATGATGACTGCACGTGTTTCCTTGGCGGTAACCATGGTTAACAGACGAAAACAATGATTTCAAGCACCACCCCCGTTATAAAGCAACCAGTCTGCTCTTCTAATTCAATCAGCATGGCAGAGTGATATCAGCTGCCTTGTCCTCTTTAGCACTTTCTCCTGATGTAATGAGAAAATCACTGAAATGATGTTAGCAGGTTATTTTGTACCAGGTCTGAAATGCAGTGGAAATGTTTTTTTGTGATTAAGTTCATTTTCATGGCAAGGAATAAATTTGAAATTAATTGTAATTCATCTGATCACTCTTCATAATAATCTATAGTTAATTGCCACCATAAAAACTGAAGTGGCAAATGTTGTGAAAACTAAAATTTGTGTCAGTCTCAAAACCTTTGGCCACAACTGAATGGCTGAAAATGGCATACTTAGAGCCAAAAGCAAATGGGCTTAGGAATAGCTGTAGAACCTGGTTGGACTGGTATTCAGTAAGGGGAAGTCTCTCAGTAATGTTTGAAATGTATTTCAAGGTGCATCAGTTGTTGTCTCTTGTACTGACATGTATCCTAACACATCATGAGTATGGAGATGGGTGGGTCTGGGATGACAGACACTTTAATTGCCTTGATCATTAGGAGAGGCAGGTGTGGTCCTGTTGGTGTACAACCTATCCAGCTAGCTTTTTGTTGTTAATTTTCGACTGTTAGTATGGTGTTTGTAGTTCACCCTGTTATTTTGTAATACTTACACTAGTTTTTTTTTTATATACGAGTACGTGCATGTGACAGTGAGAGGTTTGGCTGCTATGGGAAACCCCAAACCAGTAGCCCAAGGAATTCAAGATCTATAAGTAAAATGAGCTTTTGAATTTGATTCTGATTGTTTAGAAGGTGTTGATTCAACGTATGGAACAGCAGCTCTGAAAAAAGGTCCCGCTGTAATTCAACTCATATGTTAATGTACTCATTTTAATACATTGCTTTCACATTGCAGAATTACTTTTTTTTCCTTTAGTACCAAGCATCACACAGTGAAGAAAAGCACTTTTTGGATGTACGACATGTCATCATGCAGGAATGCCACCTGCATCCAAGAAGCCATTCTCATACAAGAAGTTTTTTTAACCATGTAGGACAGCACAAGATGTGCATTTTTCATTATGCTCTTAGTGCAAGCACTCACACCCCACAGGTGAACTCCAGTCCTGTGAAAGTCTGGTTTTATATATCAAAAAGGTGTACTGTCTCCCTTTACTGACCATCCTTGCCAAACCTTTTCATCGTGTAAGTAGAAACATCTTACGCACCAAGAAACATGCTGTGCCAAGAGACGATCGCTTGTACTGCATCTAATGCAAACCGCAATACAGTTCAGTTAAAGCAAACTCCTGGACCGGGGATTAAAAACTTAAGGACCAGGATTTTTTTAAAAAGCATTCAAAGAGTCCTGTAAAAACATGAATATGTTAAAAACCTAAACAAAACTTATCAAGCAACGTCACACAAGTAATTGTGTTAGTTATACTGAACATCAGCATGGCTGTGATTCAGTATAACAGCACAACTATGAGTTGCATTTATGCAACAGTTTTCTACATTAATATTGAGTAACTGACATTTAGGACACAATACAGACAAATTCAATTCAATTTTATTTCTAAAGCACTTTTAACAATTGACATTGTCCCAAAGCAGCTTTACAAAGACATAAAATCTAGACATGCACTAATCAGGCATAACTTTATGACCACCTCCTTTTCTCTACAATCATAGTCCAATTGATCAGTTACACTTACCATATAGATGCACTTTGTAGTTCTACAATTACAGACTGCAGTCCATCTGTTTCTGTCATCCAGTGGTCAGGACCAGCACAGATCAGGTACTATTTGGGTGGTGGATCATTCTCAGTACTGCAGTGACACTGATGTGGTGATGGT
>JAOVVH010000043.1:3974178-3986136 GCA_028566435.1 Scorpiodoras heckelii
GTGGGGGGGGGCAGAGCTGGCGGGGGGGTATGAGGACTGGTAGCTTGTGGCTGATTGGCCACGGGTAAATTAAGGCCTGGGTTGAGAAGCATCCCTGGGTAAAGCATGCTGGAGAGGAGTAAGGGGTTGAGAGCTATTGCCTGGCCGGAGGCTGAAGCACTTGTTGAGCCTGGACTCTCTGTCCTCTCCAGTTGGCTCTCTGACCTCTGTGCCGGTGTTTCGCTGCTGCCTTTCTTCCCTGAATCCTCAGCAGCGGTGGCTTCCTGTTTTCCCAGCAGGCTGCTCATTCCGAGTAGGTTGGGCAGGCCAGCCATGCCAGAGAGCATCATGGGAAGCATGGCAGCCATGTTGGCAGGGTCAGTCTGGAGCCCCATGAGTCCTGCGGTGAGCTGGAAGCTCTGAAGGCTCTGCAGAGCCTGCAGGCTGTTCAGGTCCAGACCGGAGATGAGCCCGTTGCTCAGGAGAGGGTTGATGCCGAGAGCTGCATTGGCATTAGCCGTATTAGCTGCTTTAGCCAGAGCGTTTTTGGGCCGACGGCCTCGTCTGCTCACCTCCTCCGGTACGATAGGACCTGTCAGGATGCGGTCAAACATGCTCTCTGGGAGGTAGCCCTGGAGATAAAGAAATGCATTGGTTTTTCTATACAAAATACCAAGATACAGAAAAGGGAATTTGCTGAAAAAGCTAATTTTCTTTAGTTGTCTTAACAGTCAATCTAAACATTTTACACCATTGAGCAGAGGAATCAGGCAGAGTATAATGGCAAATCAAGTCTCCTTAAGAGACACTGCATAATTACGCCTATAATTCTTCATATGAAACCTTCACATTAAGAGTTACAAAGCTCAGCATCCTGAACGTTTCCTCCGCAGGTAAGGAAAAATTCATCTACTCATTCTTACCGACTGTTTCACAACGTCTGCCCATTCTGGTGGAACTCCATACTCTGGATTTTCCTGGAGGAATCGGCACAAATCCTTCAGCGGAGGAGCAAACGCACCACCGATCTGTACACAAGGAAAACACGTGCATAAATAGATAGGGGAAAAATACTAGAACCCACACAATCGTGCGGTGGAGTGAGTCACCGAAACCCTGCGTCTAACCTTGCGAGCGTTCCTCCTGTTGATGATCTGGACTCGTTCCTCTCCTGTGAGGCTGTTGACATCAATCTTGTTGGGATTTCTACAGCGATGCCTCTTCTGTTTCGGCCGTCCATCCTGAAACTGTATCTTATTCACCCCCTTCATGGACAAAACACTTTTTTAAATGTTTTTCCTCAAACTCTTATTCCAACATCTTTTTATTTTGTTACCCAAGAACTTTTAAGATAAAAAAAAACAGGGATGAGTGCTGTTCAAGTCAGATATTTACGCTGTAAAGCACCTTAAGGCTTTCACTAATGATAATGTTAACTAGCTAAATAAAGTATCAGTCTAACAAGCAGCTAAAAGAGACCCCTCTTATTTCTCCTGATATACACAATACACTATATCAAATAAGCATATTCTGGTCCTTACCGGGATGAAGGCTCCGACATCTGCCACGAAGCCCGGGTGCTCCTTCAGCCACTGATCTAGATCCTTCCGTCTGGGAGCGTCGTCCCCAGCAAGCCGTGTTCCGTCTTTCAGGTTTATGACGGGGACTCTGCTATCAGTGTCCACGGCCCCGCCGACCTGAGACGTGCCAGGGGTCGAGGCCGAGGCCGTGATCCCGCTCCAACCTGGAGAAACCTGTACATGAAAGAAACATCATCTACGAGCGTCCATGTTTGTATACAAGTATTCCCACTTTTCAGAGAATTACTGACATGACCCCTGAGATACTCTGGTAATAATTACATTACTACCCACCCCACCCCACCCCAAACTGTATTCCTTTACATGGTCCAAATGCACTCAGTGTGTTGGTCATCATACCTGATCAGACATCACAGCAGACCTGTTCTTGTTCATAAAGAGATGATCCACCCCTTCTACATTCTTCCTTCTTCCTCTCCTCTTCTTTATCACTGGCTGACAGTCAACCATTCCGTTCAGTCGCATCTGTCCACTCAGGCCTGCACAGAAAACATGATGTAATGACTTGTGGACCATCATCATAATATGGAAGTGTGTATGTGTGTGTGTTGTAGACCTGGGTTACCTTGTGGATAACTGTTCTGTGTCTTGGTGTAGTCAGTCAGGCTGCTATCAGAGGCACTCTGCAGTTCCTGGAGTTTAGCCAGGTACTGCTGCTGGCCCAGGGGTCCGTCTTCGCCGTCTAGAGGACGCTTCAACGGCAAACCCTGCTTCTGGAAAGTCAGTTTCAGACTGCCTTCCTGCTAAAGGTCAAGAGGTGTTAAGAGGTCAGTTTTAGCGTAGGGAAGAAAAAATAAATCGGTGCTATTATTTATTTATCAGCAGGCCAAGCTCAAAGTGCAGTTTAGAAAAGAGAAAGAAATGAGAAACTCATTCTGAAAATCAGATACAAGGTGAAAACAAGGTGTGCAACAGGAGGAATAAAAGGGGGGGAAATAAAAGCATAATAAATAAAAACTCAAATTAAAAGTAGCATGCCTAGTGCTGCAACAGCCACTGCGGCTAGGCGGGGTTTTTTTTTTTTGAGGGGGGGTAGGGTTGTTGGGTTGGGAGAACTTAAAAGAACATACGTCATTTATTTTGACTGAGAACTCCTTTTCTCTGTCTGCATCATGCTTCTTCACCTTTGAACCCTGAGGAGAGGCTGCGGGGTCGTCTGCCAAGTTGGCTACACTGTCCATGAGCTTAGTGGTGTAAAACGAGGACACTGCGGCACTTCCCTCGTAGGCACGCCGAGACCCGGGCCACTTGCCCTTCAGGACCGCCTGACAAATACTGTCCAGTCGGTTTATCATGACACGGTCCTGTGAAGTGAAATTAAAACGTGACTGGCTGGGACAGATTCTTATAGTGCTGTTCTTTAGCCTATAAAAAAAATAACGTCTCGTGTATGTGTAGTGTGTGCTTGCCTTCGGCCAGTAGGACGCGGCGAGCATGTAGCCGCCACCGTGGAAGGGGTGGGAGAGGTTAGCGACGCCGTTGGACACGTGACTGTCCTGCATGTCGTCGTGAGTAGTGCTGTGAGATGCTATGCTGTCCTCGTCGAAGCCTTTAACGCCAGGCACCGCTGCAGCTAGACACGGACACAGACACAGACAGATACACACAGACGTCTCGTTGTACATAGGCTACACAATGGTGAAAGTATAAAGCAGAAACAAAAGGTGTTCAAAGGTAACCAGGAGTAACAAAATTAGACTTGTGTGCCTTATATTCCATAAAACACACAGGATGAATCTGAATATGCTCCAGAAATCTGTCTCACATGCTTCAGGTACTGGATTAAGCACTACAACAGTACGGTTTTAAAACACTGCTGCACTCACTGTTCTTTGGAACCTCTTCACCGTCGCTCTCTTCAGAAGACGAGGACGATGAGGACGATGACGATGAACCGGAAGAGCAGGAAGACGACGAGGACGAGGAGCTCGACCCTGACCGCGACGAGGACGACGATGAAGACGAGGATCTTGACGAAGAGCTGGACGAGGAGCTCGAGGAAGACGCGTCCGAATCCGAGTCTGACCCGGACCTCCTCCTCGGCTCCTTGCGACTTCTCTTGCTCGTTTTTTTCTGCTTTCGGTTCTCGGCGTTAGGCGCCAGCGGCTTTGTCCTGGCAGCTTCCATCCGTCTTTCGTTCTCGCCTTCCTTCTCTTCTTTCACTCCCTCTCCTGTAGGTGTGGGAGGTCTGAGAGAAGGCCAGCTCTGTGTACCTGCCTCATCCTCTCTCTCTAAAAGCAGCTCCTCTTTGGGTGTGACCTCCCTAGGGGTTGAGTTGGTTAGTGGTGAAGGCGGCGCTCCAGGAGTCTGGCTTTGTGCTAAAGGGGTCGGGGTACGCGTCTGTCCCAGCAGCAGGGCCTGATTTTGGGCTTGGCTTTGTGCTGCTGCGCCCTTGTTTTGGCTGTAGTTCCTCTGGGCTGTCATGAAGCTCAGCTCAGGGTCTCGGAGGATGTGGTAATCCGTCCGGCTCACACCATGCTTGGCCGCACCGATCAGCAAGTCGCGGTCGTGGGTGCCCGGCTCCCACCACACAGGCAGGTCTGAGCCAGGCTGGCACAGTGCCAGGCGCTCAAAGAGCTGAGGGTGGCGCAGGACCTGTTCCCGAATCTGCCGGAGCAGCTCCACTCGGTACAGCGTACGCGAGGCACGCTCTTCTGTAATCGGCTGGATGGACAGAGACGGATCCACGATGTCTGAAAAGATAGAAATGGTATATTTATATACATAGTTTATTACAGACACTTTGAAACATTTTGTAGTCTGTGCCTCTTTTACGAGTTACACCTACCTTATATAAACATTCACTGGCCAGTTTATTAGGTATATACAGTATCTGCACTTTCAACGTGTATAATTACTAACTGTAGCTAAGCACAATTTCTTAGCCCTCCTCTATTAGATATGTATGCGAGATCCTACTGCAGAAGGAATTCAGACACCGTGACCATAACCGGGAAAAACCAGGTAGAGAAGATGAAATGACACAAAGCCAGTCTTGACCCACGCCTGTCTTCTACCCTGCTCATTAATGGAAAAGGACAACTGCTGACCTGAGTATTATTTGGGTAGCTGATCTCAGCACAACAGTGATATGTATCAGACATGGCAGCTTTGCTGTAGCTTTGAAACACTGTGTATTCTTACTGGATGAATGACTGGGTCAACACTGTAGGTGTGCAAGTAGGTAGAGGCTGATAAATGGTACATACAGCTGGTGATACGGAAACGGTGTGTATGCACGAGGGCCAGAAAGATGTGTGCATCCGACTCACCGCCCTCCCTAGGGGGTAAACGGCAGACCCGCCTGCACATGGCCGTGAAAGCACAGAGGTATTTGTGTAGGCTCTCGTCCGTCTTTTTGTGCAGTCGGGCCATGGCTCTGAATTTGGTCCAGTCGAAGCGGCCCAGTTCCGGGTCGAAAACGACACCGAACGTCGACACCACGCGGTAGAAATCTGCCTCCTCTCTCCTGGTCCACCTGCGCAGAAGAAATGAACTAAGTTCATCAGCAAAAGCTGAGTACATCAAAGTAGTATGCATTCAATTCTCAATACCATTTACAAATATTTTCTTTTTAGCGTTCTTTAGTTGCACCTTTGTTGCCGTTCAATCTTGGCAGCCATTTTGGGGTTGCTTGCATCTGTAAGCATGGGGGGCAGAGGACAAAGGTCTGGAGTAACGGTCTGCTGCGTCTGGTGGATCTGTAGGATCTGCCTGCTCTTGGTGAAGCGCTGTGATGCAGTGATCATGCGCCGCAGCCGAGCGGTCAAGGCAGATGAGGAGGGCCAGTATGCGCCTGAGACGACTCCCAAAGAACTGCTTCCACCGTCTAACACAGAGACGCCTTCTACACACACACACATCATGAACTGAGAAAAGCTCTTGTGATAATGTTTTAAAGGTACAAAGCAGCAAGGCCACTTTAATTCTGGTTGTTTTGGAGCCATGTCTACATTCCTAGCTACAACTATAAATAAATCGCACTTATTCAAGTACAAGGACTGTTCTGGGGTCGAGGTCCTGAAACATCTTTAACGTCAACAGGCTACTGGCTCATTCCAAGTTCTGGAAAACGACTCTATAGATTTCCCTGATGGTGTGTTAAAAGGCAGCGGCTGCTCAGGGATGTACATTCTGCCCCGTGAGTCCAAATCCCAATAGCCACAGGTTCAGACATTCGGGGACGTCTGGGAGACCAGAAGCATGAACATGTGGAGGGCTTTCCCTGAAGACTAGTTCAGAAAAACACTTTTCTACCGATGGTGTTCTCGAAAGTACGCCGTAGCGACAAGCAGAAATAACACTGTGGAGCTGAAGCACAGACTTCCACATACCTCCTCCTGTATCCGTTATGACCAGATCACCAGGAGACGAGGCATCATCCTACAGGAGAAATGCACTTTTAGTACCATGCAGTGACAATTGGTTGAAAGGTTTACGTTAAAGCTTTCAGATCTTCAGCCTTACCTCCATATCATCTTTAAGCAAAGTGGGTGCTGGCTTGTACTCTGGATCGTCACCGTCCCTGCAGACGCATACACAAAAGTCAGATACTCGACGAATAGTAACAAAAACGGGCTTTTCCGATTTTTTCTTCTATTGTGTGCGTGTAACTATATTAAATGTGTGTGTGCGTGTGTGTGTGTTTTTATATGTCTTACCCATCCATAAAGTCATTTGCTCTCTGTTCAGCAGCGATAGCCTTGTCGTCTGGCCGGCCGACCCGCTCTAGAAAGCACAGAGCAGGATCTGCACGAATAGTGTTGTACTTCTCATAACCTGTAAAATACACACACGCCAATCAGTCAAGTTTAACCTCTCTGACAAATCAGGAACATACCGAAAATTTTAATAATATTGTAATAAGAAACACTAATAATCATCACGGTTAAAAAATTGCGTGATTGCCGTTTTAAGGGTATGTACGAGTGTGTGTGTACGAGTGTGTGTGTGTGTGTGTGTGTACATCCTCACCATGCTTGTAAACTCCGATTAGCAGGCACTTGTCTGCAAGCGTGTCCCACCACATAACAGGCAGCTCTGAATTATCCAGCTCAGGAACCCAGATCTCGATCTCACTATAAAAGCGAAGCAAACAGATGGTTAGGGGCTAAAATGTAACACGTTATCATCGACAAGAGGCTTAAAGCTAATCTGACGTTCAAATAGTAGCTTAGTCACTGCCATATAAAACCCTGCTGCAGAGCGGAGCTGGCTAAGCGACAGGACAGAGATTTTCACATTACAACCACATTAATTAACGCTGCATAATATACAGATAATAAGCAGATTTTCTGTAGTCAACAAATGACTCTGTGTGTCGATGCATAAATATTTTACAGGAATACTTTAGACCACCTGACAGTTTAGTGTAGGAAAAGAAGTCAGAACTGAATTTGGGTTTTTTTTGTGTTTAGATTTCTCTTGTTCATTCACTAAACTTGATCCGTGTGTGAACCTGATGCTTATGAGGTGTAGTTTTGTTTAAGACCAGCAGGTGGCGTAAACTCTCAACAGCGTGACTTTGTAATTACCCAACACCACGGCAAGACTACCAACAGACTGAATACATATACAGCTTTTAAAGTAAAGTGAAACTCATTTCTAAAATAAACAAAAGTGTGTTTGCGCTTGAGGCCTTAAAGCTTATGGACAGGAAAAAAAATGAACTAAGAAACTGAAAGTACACGTTTTGTATAGTAGAGGTGAAAGGTCAAGACTCACCTTGCTTCAACTCCATCCAGCACTTTCTGACACTGAGGACCAATGAGCTCCTGCTTCAGATAGTACAGCATTCTGACTCTCAACAACACCCTACACGTAAAAGAGAAACGAGAGAGAGAGAGAGAGAGAGAGAGAGAGAGAGAGAGAGAGAGAGAGAGAGACACACAGACAGACAGACAGACAGAGAGAGATGGACAGACAGAGAGAGAGAGCGAGAGAGAGAGAGAGAGAGAGAGAGACAGACAGAGGAAGAGAAAGAGAGAGAGACAGTGAGACAAAGAGAGAGAGAGAGACAGAGAGAGAGAGAGAGACAGACAGAGACAGAGACACACAGACAGAGAGAGACAGACAGAGATACAGAGACACAAAGTGAGAGACAGAGAGACAGAGAGACAGACAGACAGAGAGAGAGAGAGAGAGACAGACAGGGAGAGAGACAGACAGAGACAGAGAGACAGAGAGAGAGAAAGAGAGAGAGAGACAGTGAGACAGACAGAGAGACAGAGACAGACAGAGACAGAGACACATAGACAGAGAGAGACAGACAGAGATACAGAGAGACAAAGAGAGAGACAGACAGAGAGAGAGAGAGAGACAGAGAGAGAGAGAGAGACAGAGAGAGAGACAGAGAGAGAGAGGGAGGGAGGTAAAAAAAAATGAGAGCAAACATTTGCCATCATACACACACAACAGTAAAATAAAAATAATGGACTAAACACACAAGAAAGCCCAAAATACTAAACCAATGATGAGTTCGATAAGAAATGTGCTGGTTTTCCCATTCGACAGTTAGAAATGAAACACACGAGAGGATTCTGCTACGAGCCCAATGTGATGTAAAGTTACCGTTACTGCACTGGAGTCGAATACAGCCTTGCATCTGGACATCTTGAAACGTTTATCAGCCAGCAATTACCTCTTTAATGTACATTTACTAAGGAATGACACTGGGTACTTCGTGTCATGTTCTGACTCTGTCGCGTCTGAAAACCGCCAGCTTTATCTCTAACCGTCACAAAGCACTGTGCTGCAGACGGCTGGAGACTCCTTCCAAAACTACTACGTTGGCATTTCATTAGAAAAGCAACCACAAGTCATACAAGTCCATGTGTACGTTGTGTAGAACAGAAACATGTTAATATATTAATAGAAACCTCTCAGTAGCTAGGACTACTCTTACTGCCTGTTACTGGTCAGACAGTGCAGATTCATTTAAAATGATTCACCAACATTGTAGTGCGATGAATAAGGAACGCAGACCTGCCTGAATATCAGCCATTTACAAACTTTCACACACACACCTAAGCGGATTCACACACACACACAACAGTGGAGTCTGACATTAGTGGCATTCCAGCCCCGAGGGAAAACACAGATGTAAGCGAAACTTATGTGTGTGTCCTGGAAATAAACAATAGATACAAAAAAAGCCAATGGAGGAAAAAGAAACAGTCTCTCAGACACGCTTTTCGTAAACACTCAAAGTCAGACGGCTTCAGAAGCGAAATTAAAACTATACACCGACGCTTTGTGTGCGTCTGATAAAGAACAATAGGAATCGATAAACAAACAATGCTTTATTATCTTTATAAAGGGCAGGACACTACAAGCGTTTAAGGCGGCTGTCTGCGTTCATGTCTGAAAAGCAAAACTTAAAGGTGCCTGTGTGAAATAAAAGTGTTTAAGAGGTTAGCGTAAGGCACACTCAGTGATGTCTGCAACCCAACAATAAATATAAGATGTACGAGTTATTGTCTGGACATTTTTTAAAACATACTCATGACAGGGAAGGATAAGTGTTTCGCCATCAGGGCGGCCGCCGTCTTTAGATCATTCGCTTTAAATAATTTAGTCTGAAATGTCGCCCTGACGCATTGAGGTCTTCACTGTAGTGTACGGACGTCCAGACAGGCCGTGAGGTATTTATTTTTAACTGCACTGTTACCGAGATCATGACAGCTGCCTTTCTGGCTTCCTTATTAGTGCTTATAAAGAGTGACTCTGTAGACACTTCAGACACTAGATGGCAGTACAAAGCTCTAAAAACTAGTTCAGACTCATTTTATATGCTTTTGTCACTTTTGTAATAAATGTGATGAAAAGTCTATGAACTGTGGGTGATGTATTTTAACTTTTTAATGTATGTTTTGGTTGGAATGCAACTTTACTCTTTGGTTGTAACGTGCCGCGTTACTCTAATTTAAATTGGAGAATCGATGCCTTTAATTAAACTCCAACTCTAATCAGTATATCAGATGAACAAAAGACAAAAACTATTTTTTATTTTACAAAAATGAAAAGACGTCAATCATCTTTAATATTTCACTTTTATCAAATAAATTCAAGTGAATAATGAGGTAACATTCAACAGTCGTTTCTCTTTCATTTTCAATGGTTCTACGATGCCGACCTGCATGTACAACGGCAATCAAAATATGCGTTAAAACTGCGATTAACGCGCAATTTAAAAAATTATCATGCGATTAACACGATTTAAAAAATGTATCGCGTGACAGCACTACTAAAAACATTTCAGCGCTGATAAACAAAACAACTGCTGAAGAGAGTCTGTAAAAATCAACTTTTTCCACATTTGCATGTTAGAGCACACTGTTCTGACATGCCCTTGCACATGCCCTTTACTGTGAACCCTAAGACTGGAAATCGTCCAACCCTGTAACAATGACGCACACGGTTGCTAAAACTAAACACACACATACTTGTTACAGTGATGCTTAAGATGCTTCTTGTATCCGTCATCAGACAGCATGTGCTCTGGGTTGTGCTTCCTGATCCACTCGGCTTTCTGAATGTCAAACCCGCTGGACTGAGTCTTCATCTTCTTCCCCTTCCTGCCCCGAGGAACCGGCGTGGAGAGACCTGGAGTGAAAAAATAACACAGCGGTTTAATCGTTACTCGGCCGTTTACTCCGTCAGCAGTGCTGAGATCTGCGGTATGAAGCGCTCTGGTACCCAGGTGGTTCAGGAGTTCTTTGGTCCTGCCGTCCTCGGTTGGAGCGATCAGGTCCCACATGAAGCTCTTGATCTTGTCGTCTCCTCTGTAGTGCACTAGGCAGTAAGCGAGCAGCGCTCGACAGATCCACTCCACATCTCTCTCGGTCAGCTGCTTCTTAAAGCGGCCATGCTGCAAGATGTCCCTCCAGCGGCCCCACCTGAACATGAAGCCAAAAAAAAAAATTTTTTAACCGTCTTATAGACGCGTACTCTGTACCAGCTTTATTACAATGCTCCAAAATGTCCATGCATACACACAAAGCTGTGAATTTTCATACTTCCTAATAGAAATGCACTAATTTCACTAATATGTACTCTCTGATCACTTAATCATCTTTAAATTTCCTTATAAATATCTTTAAAAAGTTTGTTTATTTCTCTAAAACACACAGCACACCCACACCAACTCATGCTTTTTTTACGCCTTCTGAAAGAGACAAAAAAATTAAAACCTGTATAAAACACTCACCCATACACCAAGAGGTTCTTCTCTACTCTGAAGCACTCGGTGCGGCCGTAGCTGTTGAGGCGGTCGTGCGGCCGCCGCAGTTTGGGCTTGTCGTCTCCGGTGCTCTCACCTTCGGACAGTTCAGCCAGTTCGTCTTTAGTGGCACTGAATGGCCGCGTCTGTTTCCTGACCCTCGGCGTGTCGATCACCAGGCTGTTCTGTTGGTCAGGAAGGAGAGACGGAAATAAAAAAAATAATAAATTAGGTAATAATATAGATGCTAGTGCTGTAACACGTGGCATTATTTACTCAGACAAGCTGAATGCCTTTTATTTCACACAACACAATTTCTTTTTAGCTCTTTTATCCAAAATAGAAAAGGTATAAAAACTGTTAGCTTCAATATTAATACTTAATACCTGAACTTTACATCTTATGTACTGAAGTATTTGAGACTTTAAATGCAGAAAAATATCTTGCATGTAGTCAAATTTACTTTTTACTCACAGCGTGATACAAAAAATAAGATTAAATCCATTTACAGTATTTTTCACCCTCACTTGAAGTTTATAATTTTGCTTCTATTATCTGGGAATTTTATTTATTTCAATTTATTTCTTAAAAGAAAGGATTGTCTGCCAAATAAACTATTTCAAGCTTGAAATGAAGAAATAGGTCTAGAAATACGATTCATAATAGTATAAGAGGATTAAATAAAAAAAAAAATGATAATCTCATATGAAACATGTAAGATACAGTAGACTATGTTCCAGAGACATTCAAGATACTTAATATCATTCAATGTCATTTTTTTCAGCAAGGCCTCCCTTTCCCTCACTCACTCTGCCATTGACGGTGTCCAGATCGATCTCAGCCTTCTTCGCCCATTTATCCCAGAAGTTGGGATCATCCAGAGAAATGTCTGTGCGATTCCCAGAGGCTACAAAACTGGCCTGGAGTTGGAGACATAAGCATTTTACATTGGGTATGATGATACAAACCATAGTTGTTTTTTTTCTAATGAAGCTTATACAAGATTCTCAACTATAGCAACATTGTACAGTACCAGTCAAAAGTTTAGACACACCTTCTCATTCAAAGTTTTTATTTTTTTCCTACACTGTAAATGAATCCTGAAGTCATCCAGACTATGAAGGAACACATAAGGAATCATGTAGTAAACTTAAAAGT
>JAOVVH010000043.1:4004480-4016681 GCA_028566435.1 Scorpiodoras heckelii
AATTAAGAGAGAGCTGACACCAGCAAACAAAAACTAAGGGTGGGGGTGGTGGGTGGGGGGACACCGCGTTTTCAGAGAAGGGAAAAAAAGCCTGGACTTGGTGTGATCCTGTAACGAACGGAAAAAGACACTACCATCGTTGTTAGGCTTGATTTTGATGATATTTCGACGATATTTATACCATACGCGCTATTATTATATTTGCAACCTGATTGAAACGTGGTTTTGCTGAAGTTGTGTTTTTAGCTACGTATTTGAGTACGTTAAAAAGAATCCTTCAAAAATGCAGTAGTTTTTAAAGAAAACAACAACAACAAAAAAAACCACACAGACTGCGTCTCGAGATGGGCTGATACTGAAGTCTTAAGGATCAGCATCTGAAATAAAAACGATATGGTGCCACGAGTGCTGTTTTTATTTAAATGATCTTGAAGACTGACCTGCAGCTTCGATCTTGTATCTAAGGGCAGGTCAAGCTAAAAATAAAATTCTCTATGCCAAAAAAAAGAGATTTTTTACTCTCTGAGCCTCACTCTAGAGCTCCATTGCATAACAAGCGTATAAAGAATTGAGCTCACGGATAAATCTGAACGTTGCTTAACACTTCGGAGTCGGTCTATTCCCCTGGTTATAATGCCTAACGTTTGATTCCAAGTGGATGACTTAAAAATAAGATCTAGAAATGACAAAACCCTTAACTCGATGTCTAAATAATGTCCAAACACAGTGCTTCTGTTGCAAGAGGAAACTGGATTACGACATCCTGTTCGTTACGCTCTTAAACTGCAGGCTTGATTTAACTCTTGTACGTTTCCTCCATACATCACTTTATTTAATTGAACAGCCTCCATGTCCGTATAAATCACAGCCTGAACAAGCTTCGACGGTTTTCTTACGCCGGGTCTGGGGGAGTAAAATTAAAACACATCTATCTAATTTATTTATTTATTTATTAATTTTTTAAAACCCGTCTTGTGCAACCGGAACATGCATCCTGCTCGGCTTTTCTGCAGCTTGCTGCTAAAGTATTTGGGTCAGTCCAGTCACACAGCTAATTTGTTTACCATAGCTGGCAAGTCTGTGCAGAAATTTCACACCCGCTGCTTTCTCCTGGATGAGCTGGAATGTTAAATATGTTCATACTTGGCCTTGTGATGTAGTGCAGGACACAGCATCTTCTCAGATACGAGACGAGACGAGACGCGGTTTTATAGACGGTTCTCAGCTCAGCATGATCGGTGTTTAAATCCAGCTGAATGCGACATTCATACAGAATAAACTGGGTGGCTGGGACAAGCAGATTTAACGTCTGGAATATTTGTTTTAGAGAAAAGCACTATTTTTTTGTCACGAAAGCTGTAACATCGACTCGAGCCGCTCCTCGTGAATCCCACCCCCAAGCCGACCTACACATATTACCCGTAAAGTGACCAGACTGATGCATAGAACTGGTTTATACTAGTCAGATTAAACAACATGCAGAAATTATATAATACCTTTCATTTCATGTGTAGCTTAGTATCCTAGTCAGTATGAATGAGCTTAACTAGGTATCTAACTCCGGCAGCACTGCTGTGTCTGATCCAGTCACACCAGTACAACACACACTAACACACCATCACCACCACATCAGTGTCACTGCAGTACTGAGAATGATCCACCACCCAAATAGTACCTGATCTGTGCTCGTCCTGTGGGGGTCCTGACCATTAGAGAACAGAGTAAAGGGGACAGTCGTCGTGACTGTCGTCATGAACCGAGTCTCAAAGCAAAAGGTCTGACCTCACATTCAGAAGTATTCAGTAATCCAGAAAATGTAGAATACGAAAAAGACCCTTGAGGACTACGTTTTAACATCTAAACAACGACCATAAGAGGAAAAGCGCTGGTTTGTTTACTGCACACTGAGCTATACTACAGGGTGTTTCAACAAGATGAACCAAATTGAAATCACTACATCTCTGCAAGCATAAACCACCCATGAGTGAAACTCTTACCACTTGAAAGGGCAGGGCAGAGAGTTTCAAATGATTATTACTAGACGCCTTTCCCGGTGCACAAACTGCCCCCCAGGCTGCACGGGACCCCAAGACTTGGCACTACACTCTTGGCCCCCCCAAGATCCCCAGACACATTAGAGACTAATCTGGATGATCTCAAAAACTGAATCACGGCAGCGATGACCTCGGTGGAAGAAGGCACTCTGAGAGGAATCTGGCACATACAGGGCACATAGTAGAGCATTTATACAAGGATTACTGAAACTTGATAACTCGGCAAAACGTCTATACATTTTCATGTAATTGTAACACACTGCCATCATGAAATTTTCTTCCTTGAAGAAATTGGGTCCATCTTTTTTTTTTTTTTTTAAAAAGGGGGGGGGCATGCCTAGCCCTATTGTTTATGGTGGTGTTGGACCATGTGTTAATTTCTGAGGACATTCAAAATCAAGGCTCCAAATAAACGCAGGATATGCGCAGGATTCATCTCACGTACATGTTAAAAAAAGCACAGGACAGCCTCACTGGATTAACGACTAGTCGATTGATTTCAATGATAACTCCTGATTTGATTGAAGAAAGGAAAGGAGAGGAAAGGGTGTGGTGAAAAAATGAAAGGAAAGGAAAGGGTATGGTGAAGAAAGGAAAGGAAAGGGTATGGTGAGGAAAGGAAAGAAAAGGAAAGGGGATTGTTAGTAAAGGAAAGGAAAGGGTATGGTGAAGAAAGAAAGGAAAGGAAAGGAAAGGAAAGGAAAGGGTATGGTGAGGAAAGGAACGGAAAGGGTATGGTGAGTAAAGGAAAGGAAAGGAAAGGAAAGGGTATGGTGAAGAAAAGAAAGGAAAGGAAAGGAAAGAGTATGGTGGGGAAAGGAAAGGAAAGGAAATGGTGAAGAAAGGAAAGGAAATGGTGAGGAAAGGAAAGGAAAGGGTATGGTGAAGAAAAGAAAGGAAAAGAAAGGGTATGGTGAAGAAAGGAAAGGAAAGGGTATGGTGAAGAAAAGAAAGGAAAGGAAAGGCTATGGTGAAGAAAGGTGAAGAAAGGAAAGGAAAGGAAAGGAAAGGAAAGGGTATGGTGAAGAAAGGAAAGGAAAGGAAAGGAAAGGGTATGGTGAAGAAAGGAAAGGAAAGGGTATGGTGAAGAAAGGAAAGGAAAGGGTATGGTGAAGAAAAGAAAGGAAAGGAAAGCAAAGGATATGGTGAAGAAAGGAAAGGAAAGGGTATGGTGAAGAAAAGAAAGGAAAGGAAAGGGTATGGTGAAGAAAGGAAAGGAAAGGGTATGGTGATTAGGAGCTTCAGTAAGCATTGATTTTTTTTTACTATGTGCAAATTAAACATGGAGAAATGTAAAATGTTTCAAATGAAAATGCCATTAACAAGCAGGCTCATGTACACAGGGTGAACAGGGATCTTTCTGGAGAAGCATTAGCTAAGCAGGTGCTAATAGGCAATGGATCGATCTGATCCACATTAGTAATCACAGAAATCTGCTGTGGCAAAACAACACCCTTAGCAAAGAAAAAAGATCTACAGCTTTGAGAACATGGCTGAAATAGTTTTCCTTCCTTCCTTCAGTCTCACTTCTGAGATCACGAACATCATGAACAGAAACTAACACAGAGACACCGTGTGTGTTGGAAGATGCTACTTTAACAGGACGAAGAGCCTCCAGATAATGTAAATGATGTAAGTGCTAGACTTTTCAGCACAAGCTTTCAGAGCAGTGCTAATACAAAGCTAAACCATTTGTGTCAAACTTGATTCTGGCTAATGCTCGTATTACATAGTGGGTGAAAAAATGGGAGAATCACAGCCCATCCTTGTGTGGCACACATCCCTTCAAAAACATTAACTGTAAAATGAGACTAATGTTAGTAATTAGACGTCGGCGTGTGTGTTCGCTCGTCCTCCTAACAGGTGCCTCTTGGACCAGGGTGTGAGTTTGTGAATGATGTCAGCGTCTTAGTGCTGATCTGCAGCCAGATTTTGTGGTTCCTATAATATTGAGTTAAAGAAGCTAAAAGGTAAAACTGATCTACCGTCGGCACTGCAGCTCAGAGATGATCTCACGCAGGCACCAATACAATCTGGTAGACTTTCACATGGACGAGGTATTTATTTTCACTCACACCCTGCTTCTCTGTTCCTGAACCTGACTCACTTTACTCTAACCCAGGCACACTCAGACTCCAGCTCGCGTCTAAACAGCTGGAGCTTACAAGCAAGAAAAAATATCATCGACATGTTCTGGAGATGACCTGCATGGCCAAATTTCATAATCTCCGAAAAATACATGAAATATGAATGTAATCATTGATTTAAGAAAAAAAAAGAAAAGGAAAGGGTATGGTGAGAAAAGGAAAGGAAAGGGTATGGTGAGAAAAGGAAAGGAAAGGGTATGGTGAGGAAAGGAAAGGAAAGGGTATGGTGAGAAAAGGAAAGGAAAGGGTATGGTGAGGAAAGGAAAGGAAAGGAAAGGTATGCCGAGGAAAGGAAAGGAAAGGGTAGGGTATGGTGAGGAAAGGAAAGGGTATGGAGAGGAAAGGAAAGGAAAAGAAAAGAAAAGAAAGGAAAGGGTATGGAGAGGAAAGGAAAGGAAAGGTAAAGAAAAGAAAAGAAAGGAAAGGGTATGGTGAGGAAAGGAAAGAAAAGGGTATGGTGAGGAAAGGATAGGAAAGGGTATGGTGAGGAAAGCAAAGGAAAGGAAAAGAAAAGAAAGGAAAGGGTAGGAAAGGAAAAGAAAAGAAAGGAAAGGGTACGGTGAAGAAAGGTGAGGAAAGGAAAGGAAAGGAAAGGGTATGGTGAGGAAAGGAAAGGAAAGGAGATTAAAAGAAAGGGTATGGTGAGGAAAGGAAAAGAGAGGAAAGGAAAGGAAAAGACAGGAAAGAGTACGGTGAGGAAAAGAAAGGAAAGGAAAGGGTACGGTGAGGAAAAGAAAGGAAAGGGTACGGTGAGGAAAGGAAAGGGTATGGTGAGGAAAAGAAGGGAAAGGGTATGGTGAGGAAAGGAAAGGAAAGGGTATGGTGAGGAAAGGAAAGGAAAGGGTACGGTGAGGAAAGGAAAGGAAAGGGTATGGTGAGGAAAAGAAAGGAAAGGGTACGGTGAGGAAAGGAAAGGAAAGGGTATGGTGAGGAAAGGAAAGGAAAGGGTATGCTGAGGAAAGGAAAGGGTACGGTGAGGAAAGGAAAGGAAAGGGTACGGCGAGGAAAGGAAAGGGTACGGCGAGGAAAGGAAAGGGTATGGTGAGGAAAGCGAAGGAAAGGAAAGGGTACGGTGAGGGAAAGAAAGGAAAGGTAAGGGTATGGTGAGGAAAGGAAAGGAAAAGAAAGGAAAGGGTATGGTGAGGAAAGGAAAGGGTATGGTGAGGAAAGCGAAGGAAAGGAAAGGGTACGGTGAGGGAAAGAAAGGAAAGGGTATGGTGAGGAAAGGAAAGGAAAAGAAAGAAAAGGGTATGGTGAGGAAAGGAAAGAGTATGGTGAGGAAAGGAGAAAAAAGTAAAGGGTATGGTGAGGAAAGTAAAGGAAAAGAAAGGAAAGGGTACAGTGAGGAAAAGAAAGGAAAGGAAATGGTGAGGAAAAGAAGGGAAAGGGTATGGTGAGGAAAGGAAAGGAAAGGGTATGGTGAGGAAAGGAAAGGAAAGGGTACGGTGAGGAAAGGAAAGGAAAGGAAAGGGTACGGTGAGGAAAAGAAAGGAAAGGGTATGGTGAGGAAAAGAAGGGAAAGGGTATGGTGAGGAAAGGAAAGGAAAGGGTACGGTGAGGAAAAGAAAGGAAAGGGTACGGTGAGGAAAGGAAAGGAAAGGAAAGGGTACGGCGAGGAAAAGAAAGGAAAGGGTATGGTGAGGAAAAGAAGGGAAAGGGTATGGTGAGGAAAAGAAGGGAAAGGGTATGGTGAGGAAAAGAAAGGAAAGGGTACGGTGAGGAAAGGAAAGGAAAGGGTATGGTGAGGAAAAGAAGGGAAAGGACATGGGTACGAGGGAAAGGAAAGAAAGGGTAAGGTGAGGATATACAAAAGGAAAGGAAAGATAAAAATAAGGTCAACAAAAGAAAAGAAAAGGAGAAAACAGTAAAAAGAAAGGTAAAAAAGAATAAGTGCTACTTTAAGGCACAAAACAGTTTTTCTCTTTAACTCCATGAACTATTGAACGTGTACAGCTCATCGGTTTCAAATATTACGTAAGCCAGCACTGCCCACTTTTTAAAGGACAGGCTAGAGTGCAGCACTTTATCATTTTCTGTAGACGAGGGTAATATCAGACACGAGTAATGCTGATTTTGATCTCCCATTTAAAGAAAGACGAATGAACCCACTTGAGAGAACAGTCGTCCCTGTTGACTAAACCCTGACTAACTGATTACCGGTTACACACTAAACGCACTGACGTTTACATCTCAGGGGACAGAACTTAAACCTGATGAATGTCCAGCGTGACCCATTGGACAGGTTGATGGTTTAAAATACTAAAATCCTTCGAGGAAACACCTCCAGTGAGAAAAGCGAACAGGACCGTAACAAGTTTGCATGCACGGGTTCGGGGGAAGGGGATATGAAATGAATGAATGAAAATGAAACTCATTCAGCAGCTGCAAACTTCTGGAGCTAAAAATTCATATTCCCTTCACACAAATGTGTTTCTCTCTCACTTGCGCTCTCTCTCTCTCCATATCATTTCTCTCTCTCTCTCCTAACAACAAGTTAGCAGACAGTAAACAGACTTCAACTTTGCTTCTACCATCTTGACAACAACAGAATGTCTCTTAAACAACTACAAGTCAGATTTGGAAGAGAGAGAGTGAGAGAGAGAAAAAAAGCCTTAATCTCTGATTTGACCCCAGACGGCCTTCACTTCCTATCAATTACCCCTGCAAAACCTAAACAGCCGTGCACAAGCTTCCTGTTATTCAGCGCATTTGGTTGAAACTTGCTACAAACATTAGAGAGCGAAACACAACATTATAAGTAGATGAAAGGGGAGAAGAAAAAACCAACCAGGCAGAAATGTCAGTAGTTTGATGCAAACATGCGAAATTCAGTCACGGCACTAGGGCTGTACGAATAATTGTATTTTTAACGTTATCGCGATGTGAGGTTTCACGATAAACACATCGAAAAAGTCATGATGACGCCTTGAATAAAATCCTGAAATTGCATCACCTGCGTGCAGCAACAGAGGGAGCTCTTCACGCTGCAGACTATGCTCACGTGACGTAAATCGGCAGGAGGCAGAGCGAGGTGAGGAAAACAGTGAAACGCATCATACACTGATACTAAACTGCTGTCTCGAGCTTAGATACATATCCTGCTCTCGCGCGAACTTGCTCTCCTTTTATTTTGTGAAGCGCATGCTCTCAAGCAAACCCACCCCGCGCGCTCGCAAATCTTTATGCTCTCGCGCTCGGATTTTTTGAAAAAGTCGTCAGCCAATCAGAAAAAAGTATCCGATTTTGACCACTGAAATTGTTCCTGCTGCTTAACACGTCAAAACTTAAACGCGCAGATTTTATAACATTTTAGAGAACAATATCTATTTATTTACTGTATATTGTATATACAGTGTTTTATATTAGTCAACAAGCACTTTTTGGAAAAAAAGCAGCAACTTCTCTTTTTTTTGTAATTAAACACACACTTTATAATTTATATACACACTTTCTTATTAACTGCTGTACTTTAAAAAAGAAAGAAGGAATGAAAGTAACCTTTACTACTGTAAAACTAATCTAATTTTAGATTTTATTTGGCGCTGAATAAACCTAGAAAACAGTTGGAATTATTCTGGATTCATTACACAGTAAAAACCAAAAAAAATTCTGTGCTGATCAGAGAGACTAAGTTTCTGTATTTTAATCTTAATTTATCGGGTTTTACATCGTTATCGGGATATTCAACAATGTTATCGCACATCGCATTTCTTCTCCATATCGTACACCCCTACACGGCACCATCACGCATGCCGAGTTTAATCCTTGAATTGAACCCAGGCGCTTTCTCGGTCTTGACTATGGTTCTGTCAGGAACTCAGAAATAAAACAGCACCTCTAAGAGATGTGGTCTTGGACCTGTTTTAACGAGAACTCTGTGCGGGTTTGATTGCTCAGAGAGAAAGCGATTCAACTCTGAATCGACTCTGAATCAATTCAGCTGCTGGAAATGAATCGACTTGCCTGCAGGATGTGAATCGATTATACTGCATGTTAGGTTGCACCATATTTTGCATCCCCCCCCCCCAGGGCTCTAGAGAAATGCCACAGGTGCTATGCACAAGACACAAAATAAGTTACTGGATGATATCATCAGCTAATGATTCATCTCTGTGTTCTCCATGCTTGGGTGACGTTTATGAAGATGTTTCTGGGGGTTTTTTCCTCTCATTAATAAAGCAAAGACTTATGAGAACGTGGTTTTAGTCCTACACACTCACTGCATGTTTTTTTTCCCCTAAATTTTGATTAATTCGATTATTTGCGGCATGAAACCCAACCAATCAAAAGCATTGATTTTAGAACAGGTAAAAACAGGTGCGAACACGCACTGAGAAAGACCTCGGGCAAAGAATAAGAAACGATACAGATGCCATAGAGATGAGTAAAAACACAACGAGGTTCAGCTCTTACTTGATCAGTCTCTTCTGCTTTTCTCTGGGAGCCTTGATGATGCGGGCGCTGCTTTTGCAGCCCTTCTTCGCGGTGGGTTTGGAGGATCCCGCTCTGTGCTTGTGCAGCTCGGAGGAGCTGGGGAAACTCTCGGGGCTCATGACGCGCGGGATGTTCTTCTCGCCCCTCTCCCGGGCCCTGGCGATGGCCTCCGAGATGATGCGGTTGGCTTTCTGCTGTTTGTCTTCCAGCGCCAGCACCTCCATCTGCGGCGGCCGCTTTGGGACGCGCTTCTCCGATGAGGACGAGTGCGAGGATGATGACGAGGAAGACGATGACGAGGAAGAAGAGGAGGAAGAAGAGGAGGAGGAGCTGCTCTTCATCGGCGGGCTGAGCAGCCGGGCCTGGTTACTCGAACCATTAGTGTTCTTTGGAGGCTTGTGGGGGAACAAAGAGGAAAGGAGATGAGTAAATGTGTTTACATGTATTCTAAAACACAACAGAGCTACTGTGAGTGTCAGCGTGTCGTAAAATATAACGACGTCAGCAAAAACATACTCCACATGTCCTTATATACTCACTCTATAAACATAAAGCAAGACAACAACATTGTCTCATCATTTATAGGGCATATGAAAGAAAAGAGAAGGGAAGGAAGTAGGAAGGCAAGGGAACAGGAAAGAAATGTTAAAGGAAGGGAAGGGAAAGAAGGGAGTGAACTAGAAATGGAGCAAGTAGGAAGGGAAGGGAAGGGAAGGGAAGGGAAGGGAAGGGAAGGCACTGAGTATAGAGGATGTGAAGGAAAAGGAACAGGGAAGAAATGTAAAGGGAAGGAAAAAGAAATGAAGATAATGAACTAGGAAGGGAAGCAAATGGAACAGGAAGGGGAGGGAAAGGGAGGGGAAAAATGTGAAAGGAAAGAAAGCGAAAGAAGGGAAAGGACAGGAAGTTGTATAGAGGAGGTGAAAGAAAGGAAACAGGAAAAAATGTGAAGGGATGGGAAAAGAAGGGAAGAGAATGAACTAAGAAGGGAAGCAAATGGGATGGGAAAGACAGGTTTATAAAGGGGAAAGGTGGGAAATAGGAAAGGAAGGAATACAGGGGAGGGGAAGGGAATGGAATCAGAAATTAAAGGAAGGGAAGGATAAAGAAAGAGAAGGAAAGGAGTATAGAGGAGGGGAATGGAAGGAAACAGAAAAGAAATATGAAAGGAAGGGAAGGAAAAGAAGGGAATGAACTAGAAATTGAACAAATAGGAAGGGGAGGGACTCAAAGGGAAAGGAAGGGAAGGAGTATAGAGGAGGTGAAGAAAAAGGAACAGGAAAGAAATGTGAAGGGAAAAGAAATGAAGATAATGAACTAGGAAGGGAAGCAAATGGGAAGGGAAGGGAAGAAATGTGAAGGGAAAGAAACTGAAAGAAGGGAAGGGACAGGAAGTTGTATAGAGGAGGTGAAAGAAAGGAAACAGGAAAAAAATGTGAAGGGATGGTAAAAGAAGGGAAGAGAAAGAACTAAGAAGGGAAACAAATGGGATGGGAAGGTAAGGACAGGATTATAAAGGAGAAAGGTGGGAAATAGGAAAGGAAAGAAAGGAAGGGAAGAAAATAGGAAATTAAAGGAAGGGAAAGACAGAATATAGAAAAGCAAAGAAAGGAGTATACAGGAGGGGAATGGAAGGAAACAGGAAAGAAATTTGAAAGGAAGGAAAGGGAAAGAAGGGAATGAACTAGAAATTAAACAAATAGGAAGGGAAGGAGTATAGAGGAGGTGAAGGAAAAGGAACAGGAAAGATATGTGAAGGGAAAAGAAATGAAGATGAACTAGGAAGGGAAGCAAATGGGATGGGAAGGGATGGGAAGGGGAAAAATGTGAAAGGAAGAAAAGTGAAAGAAGGGAAGGGACAGGAAGTTGTATAGAGAGGTGAAGGAAAAGAAACAGGAAAAAATGTGAAGGGATGGGAAAAGAAGGGAAGAGAATGAACTAAGAAGAGAAGCTAATGGGAAGGGAAGGGAAGGACAGGATTATAAAGGGGAAAGGTGGGAAATAGGAATGGAAAGAAAGGAAGGGAAGAAAATAGGAAAGGAAGGAATACAGGGGAGGGGAAGGGAATTGGAAATTATAGGAAGAGAAGGAAAGGAGTGTACAGGAGGGGAATGGAAGGAAAACAGACGTACAGAGGAAGAGAAAGTGGTCAAACAGAAAGGGAAGACTTCACAAAAATGTGTGTTGTGACATAATTTATTACATCAGTATTAAATATTGCAGAGCTTTAACAGTGCACCACACAGAGAAGTTTTCCCACCTGCAGAGAACAGCCTAGAAGGAACACGCTGTTCTTTTACACTAATCAAATTCAGCATACGCCTGCTGTAGTGTACGTGAGCTGGGTTTACACAAAAACACCCTCATTCTTGTAAGGGAATTTGATACAGGTAGGCTACCTGATGTAGTGCAGTACACAGAAAGGACAGCGACAATCAGGTTCACTTCATACGTCAAGCTGCGAATTTAATTCCCGTAACGTTTATTTTCACCTACATGCAATCGGAGCAACAGGTTCGGGCTGCGACGCTCGAGATCTAGATTTTAGACTTCCTGGCTGTTCTAGACATGGATCGTAAAAACTCCAGGGGGGACCACGGTCCCGCTGTGGAGCTCGGAGATCCCACCCGCACACGCTGATTAAAAACAAGCGAAATCGTCTATGTTTTTTTCCCCTCTCAGACTCTCTAAGCTAAGTGATAAGAGTTTGTTCTCTCTGGAACACACACTAAGCCTGTGCATGTTGCTGAGCAGGAATAAACATGTACACACATGCTCGCTAATGTTAAAGGGTTGAGATGTTCGCAGAATGATAACTAAAATATTACAGTTATAGGATAATTAAAGCGTCTTTACGCCTAAATACATGTACACACTTACACGCCTGCCTAAGTGTATATACAAATAACATCTACTACATGTTTATTTCTCCCTATTTTGGTTACCAGTGCCAGGTTACCATCTGCCAGTGATCTACAGTAGTGGATTAAACACAGCCGAAGACTCTATCCGGATTGATTAAATGTACATGCGGTCCTGGGGTAAGTTCTCATCTTAAAGATGCTCCTCGGTTGTTTTATTTCTAGCCGGATCAGCCGTTTTGGTGTTGTTCCACATCCTCTGGCTAATTGCAGTCGCCAAACTCGTCTGATCAAATCCACATACGTGTGTCTGTGATTTTTCACGTCAGGAGAAGAACCATCTTGGCTGCTGCTACTCGTAGTATAACTATAGTCACGTAGTGCGTGTATCAGTGTTCCTCTCTTATTTATATTAAGCACATCTTTGTGATTATTATTACTGATAAAATCTTCAACCGCTCGCATGACTGAGTCAGTACAAAAAAATTTCCGGATGTTACTTTTCCAACAAAAGATTACGTTACACAAATAACATTTGTGTGTCAGTAATGAAAGCAGCACGTTACATAACAGACAACTTTTCAGACAACAAACATAATGAAGGCTGCTGGGTTTTACAGCAAAAAAAAAAAAAAAAGAAGTAAGTGTGACAGTCAAAGTCTCCAGAAGAGCTGTGGCAGATTCTCCACTCAGACACTCAGTAAA
>JAOVVH010000043.1:4031583-4045069 GCA_028566435.1 Scorpiodoras heckelii
CCTAAATGTGTTGTTTCTGATTTTAATTACGCTGTAGCACTTTGAGATTTCTTTGAAATGTAAAGTGCACTATAAATGAAATGGATTATTATTATTATTATTAACATGAGCTAATATCGCTGTAGAGTAGAAATCAATTCAGTTATGTATCGTGATACATGTATCACCACACTGACTCCAAGACTCCAAGGAGCTCGAGGTGATGAAACATTTATATTCCTTTAAAATCCTGCGTGATGCAATGTAAACGGTTCAGCACAGCATCCTGTGTGCTAGGAGCGAATTATTTGCTAAAATTTTAGAAACAACCATTACGGCGGCTTACATAGCAGAGATACGTGCTGCTCCTGTATCTACTAAAAGAAAGTGCTTGGCCCCCTTAATCGCTGACTGCAGCTATATTTTTCCCGTAATACCATAACAGCATGTTTTCTCTTCTTTATATGAATAACCTTGGCTTTGGATTAAGCTCTATAACTGATGAACAAGTGAAGTCAAACTGTCTCTGAAGTGCACCTCAAAGATATTTCACTTCCCAGATTACATCAACATTACAGTTGATGTGGCAGGGCTAAATGTCAGAGGTTCTAGATTACACCCAGAGTCAATAACTTACAAGCAATGTGACTTTACAAAATCCTCTGCCACCTGCAGCACTTAACTGCTTATAAAAAAGATGGATATGACACGGGATTACCTTCCCTGTCACAGCTGATGTTAAGTATTGACCTGTTTCAGTCACATGATTTATTTCCTGTAGCCACTTTGTTCATGTCCATTCAAAAATTCATTTAAAAAAACTCAAACAAGTCGTCTTCATACACCAGCGAGAGTCGGAGGGTTTTAAAGACGGGTTGGCAAAACAAGATATAGTATTTTAAAAGATTAAAAAAACTTGATGTCTTCTCTGGTTATGTAAGTAAACAGCAGGATCACTCACTCACAGTTTGTAAATAGAAATAAAAGTTTGTAATGACGTTACATGATGACGTTAATGCAGACAAATGCCTAGATAATTGGTTTAGTATAATGTATATAGCTATAGTCACTTAGCTTCTGTTATAATATATAGCCATTGTAACTAGCCAGCCAACTTACCTTATATAACATGCTCATTATGGAGAAAGCAGAGTGTGTGTTCATACAGACATGTCACATAAAAGAGATTAAAAGATTGACCTCTGACAGCACACTTTGTGAACACTTAACAAAAACAGATACAGATCTGTCACATTCCTAAAATCGCCACTCACAAACAGTCTTGTTTGTGTGTCAAGTTATATAACAAATTAGCCTGCAGATGGGTGACAAATTAAAGGAAAAACCAGCGGCTCTGTTAAGCTACTGGGGCATTTTGCTGCCATGGTTTCACATGTCCACATGGGTCCACATGTCCATCAACAGAGCTTGAGGTTTAATGCTGAGGTTCATTTATGTCAGACGTCGGAGCTGGGAATGACGTCACACCCGAGTCGACCGCATTCCAGTACAAGAAGTCGGAATTCCAGTTCTAGCCAGATTAGCCATTCTAAGCAATACCAGTTGATAACAATGCATTACATAGTATTTTGCACATACATACATACATACATACATACATACACTGTAGCAGTAGAGGTTGTCCACAGATAGAGGTTTGACCATACTAATCTACAATGATTTAATGAGACACAAATCCTCCTAAAAAACAGTATATTACTACAGCTTTTACTGCTATTGACTCACAGAGCAGCAATGTTGAATTTTGAAGTCCGGGTTGGTGCAGTTCCCTATGTCTTTCCAAGTTCAAAATCCAACTTCAGGTTGCGTAACAATTCAAATTTCCAACTCGGAAAGTCAGAGGGAACCTCACTAACCCTGACTTAAAAATTCAACATGGCTGCTCTGTTGAGGTTCCCTCTGACCTTCCAAGTTGGAAATCCAACTTCAGGAGACGTTCCAGTTAAAATTTCCGACTGGGACCTACCTCGAACAATCCGACTTCCTATTTCAAATGGGATGGACCATAACTGAAAGGTTTGATGAGGATGAAATTATGAAAACATGTTATGGCGTTTACCCATCTCATCTCAATTAAACACCTACGGGAGATTTTGTACCAGTGTGTCAGAACTGGTTTGTTTTCCTTTAATTTGTCACTCACCTGTAGCTCACTTTTTACTATTTTGCATTTAAGCAAGGAGTCTCCAGTGTGTTTTCCTTGATGTTTTCCGCCATGGGAAAAGACAAAGTACATTGTAGCTTCTTAGTAACGTCACAAGTTGCAATTTTTTTTGTCTTATACATGGAAGAGCAAAAATAAAAGCTTGGTTTGGTTTTTGGTCATAACATGAACTATCTTGCTTCATGATGCAACATTGAATTGAATATTCATTGAAGAATACAGTACATACAAATGCATACGTAAATATTTACATATTATGAATACTTTAACAAAGCAAATTTTGTTGAAATCAGTAATGTCAGTTAGAGATGATTTTATCAAGGTTTATCTATTCATCTCCGTACACTTACAAGCAATTCTCACATCTGCTAACGCAGCCAGGATGCTGATGTGTCTTTGATACAACAGTGGCAACAGTGGCTAATGTGGCATCTTCATTTCCTCTACCTATGGTTCAAATGCTTAAGGTTGTGAAAATTACTGTTAGGCAACTGAGAAACATGGACACTAAGCACAGTCTAGCATGTAATCGATCCTGCCAATGTAACTAGCTAGAACAAACCCTTTAAATTGTTTTTACAACTTATGTGAAGCCACAGTGGTCATAGAAATGAGTCAAAATTGTCCAGAATATCAACTTTTCCCTCAGATCTGTTGGTAAATTACTAAGAAAAGATTTAGTATGGCTAATATAACACTATAATGACATTTAGCATCAAACGCTAACTAAATTCTATGGGCTCTACATACACTGTATTATAAATGGCAAACAACATCATGATTAAGAGAAACTTTCAACCTCAGAAGGTGGTGAATATCACATGGGTGGGCTGTTCACGTGGAATTATAATAGAAATATTATTTTAAAAGGTATTTTTATTTTATTTTATTTTAAAAGCAATAATTGTAGGAGATGTATTAAGCCTGAAAAAATGGCTTGCTTACAATGAAGCTTGAAGGTTCAGACCCAGGAGCTCTCGTTCATAACTAAAGTATAAATACTGAGTAAATTTCTCCTTCCTCTTTCTCTCTTTCTCTCTCTCTCACTCTCTCTTCATGTCTCTGCCGAATCTGAGTGTGTGTGACTGACTCACATTGTGCATCTGTCGGCCCTCTACACTCCAGTGCACATGAAAAGCTCAGTCTAACCTTCATCCTCTCTCTTACTCTCCGTCTCCCTCTCTCAACAGGAAGTCACACAAGCCATACATCCTGCCTAAGCCTTAATTAAGGACCCGTGAGGACTAACAAATTAACTCAGCAAGCTTACTGCTTATGTGTCAGTCTGCCCTTCGACTGTCTATTTACCGACAGCCATTTTTTTTGCGCCCACTGATGACATATAACTTTCAACATATATCTCCTGTCCTAATCATTATAAATAATACATATTATTAATAATAAATGTATTGTTTTTATTAGTAATAGAGACTTGATTGTATTTATTTAGGCTTGAACCATTTTGAGTACATTTATCATTTCGATTTCATTATATTTATCATACTTGTTTAGTAGTTCAGAGAATAAAATACTGGCTGGGTAACAGCATCTATTAATACTCAAGGTTTCAGTATCTGTATCAGCAATGGAAAATAAAAAGTGGTATTGTGATATCTCTGATTATAATTATTAAAAGTAGTAGTAGTAAAAATACTATTATAATTATTAGTAGTAGCTGTAGAAGTACTAGTAGTAAAATAAAAAATATATATAAAAATAAATAATAATAAACTCCAACTCCCAGAATGCACCACAGCCTACAGGTGCAGCAGTAATGGACTCCAGTTCCCAGCATGCACTCTGCAGTTCACCTGAATTTCAACCACACACCTGATCTCAATCATAGCACACCTGTATCCCAAGACTCAGTGTGAAGTGTTTATCAAGCACGTTGTTGTTTAGCGTTACCAAGCCTGTTCATAAAGTGTTGATTATCCTGATATTTTGACCCTTGGCCTGTTTAATCAGTGCAATTTTTGATTTTCCTCTGATAACCTGTTTGTTTGACATTTGGTGCATTCAGTCTCTGTCCAATTAAAAGGTTATATCTGCCTGCGGATGTCTCCAGCCTGATTCCTACCCAACATCATACTCTGAGAACATTCAGAGAATGCAGACCTCCACCAAGGCTAATAGGGGTTCATGCATGCTTGAAAAGCTCAGTCTACACCAGAATAACATATACATGACAAAACCAGTTCATTTTTGCCCGATCTTGCAAAAATAATACATGCATCCTTGCTGTGACTCAGACACACCAAAATTATATGGGTTCTACACCTATCCACCAAGTTTCATGACATTCAGCCCTGTAGTATTATGAAAAAGAACCTACTTGGCAGGCAAGGTAATTAAAGAAATGGAGTCAAAAGGCAGTCACAAAGTAAAAAAAAAAAAAAAACAGGGATAGGAAGAAAAAAATAGTAAAAATTAAAAATGGTATAAAATCAATGCTCAATACAATAAAAGTAAATAGCAGGCTGCATTCCTACTATTTACTAGGAATTTACTAGTGTCCCTAATCTGCATCCCTGCTCCCTACACACTACACAGGGTACAGAATCCCAAGGGCACTTCATAAGGAACTCGGTCAGTAAAACTGCTCTATTTGAAACATCCTGCAACGTCATCAACAGTGGACAGCTACATTACAGCACTCGGCTGTATTTAACATGATAAACAACACTGTTCAGACTCATTTTATATGCTGTAGGCACTTTTGAAATGTCATGAAATGTCTATGAACTGTGGGTGATGTATTTTAACTTTTAAATGTATGTTTTGGTTGGAATGTAAACTTACTCTTTGGTTGCAATGTGCCGCGTTACTCTAATTGACAAATCAATGCCTTTAATTAAACTCCAACTCTAATCTGTATATCAGATAAACAAAAGACAAAAACCATTTTTTATTTAAAAAAATTAAAAGATGTCAATCATCTTTAATATTTCACTTTTATCAAATAAAGTCAAGTGAATAATGAGGCAACGTTCAACAGCTGTTTCTCTTAAAATAGACCAGTGATAAATGGCATCAACATTTTCAACCGTCCTACGATGCCAACCTGCATGTACAACACAAATCAAAATGTGCTTTAAAACCATGAGTAACACGCGATTAAAAAAATTAATTGCGCGATTAACACAATTTAAAAATTTATCGCGTGACACCACTAATAAAAAAGTGAAGGATATGATGTAATTAAGGATGAACAGTAGGTAGCTCTATGTGTAGGTCTACCGGCTAATGGTGTGCTTGGGCATGTTTCTAGAAGAGCAACAGGACAAGGTGTACATGTATGAGTGCATGACGGGTTGTGTGTACTGGCAAATTGAGTGCACTCTGTGTGAGTGTGTGCGCGTGTGTGTGGTAAACCTGGCAAGCACTATGCGTGTGTGTGAGGCAGCTGAACCTCTGAGCCTTGGCTCTCCGTGTCAAGCACAAGCCTGTGCGGAAAGGGAGGCCGTTGCATCATCAGAGAGAAAGAGACAGAGTGAGACAGACAGACAGAATAAGAAAGCGAGAGACACTTCTGACACTAGAACTAAGGATTGCCTCCAGCAGGGAGGGTTAACAGCATTTCCTCCCACCCCCACCTTCCTCTTTCTCTCTCCGTTTCATCCTCTGCTTGTCTTCACTGATTCCTCATTCTCTCCACCCCCTCCCTCCCCAAAGTCCACCAGACGAGTCCGCCACCCACAAACACGAACAAACATTCAGCCACATGAGCACTAATACAAACAAGCTGAACATCTACCCCCGCACTCCAACCCTCCAGAGTGCATGTTGTTGTGGTAGCCCTCGGCTGGCCTGACCGACATCTTGTTATAGCCTTAAGCATGCTTAACCCACGTAAGTCCTGAGCACACTGCTGCCACTGTTAATCAGCTGCTAGCTGGACTGTCTGAAAATGTCCAACACTGAAACACTCGAGCACCAGGATTCTCAGGAGTCCTTTTCCTGCCTTTCTCTTTCTCCGTCCTTGTCTCTTACTTTTGGCTGTCTGTCCATCTAATTTATGGCTTGCTTTTATATTTTTTAAAAGATTTGCTGCAGTTAAATCTTTTACTTCTCTCTAATTAAACCTCAGATCATCACACATTTGTTGGAGCTCACCAGGCTGTATTCTGAAACATCTATTAACTTTTATCATGTTTTCTTAACTGAAGAAGGTTTTTGTCCTTTCGTAAATGGCATCCTGATAGCAGAGCTGTATGCAGAACCTTACAGCACAGTGTTGTATTTAAAGGTAGAACCATTTACCTGTAAAGAACCCCTTTTTCTAACACGAACCACTTTAAACCACTCTAAAAGCCCAATCAGGCATCGGAAACGTTACTATGTACCTTCTGAAATACTGTATGTATTACGATATCTTTTCATTTCCATTATTAATCTATTTTTTTAAATGAAAGCATCATTAAATTCATGGTTTTATTTTTTTTTAAAGCAACACCAACATTTTGCTGTCAGCTTGTTATCACACCTATAAGGGTCAGCTATCGAATTTCCATCTTATTGAATACGGTACTTATCGATTCCCTGTTTCAGTTCCAAAATGGCAAAATTAAAAAGAGGTCAAACATTTAGATAACAAAAATATCATTATTCCTTTAAGGGTTAACTGGATGTTTACAAAGTCAACAGACTTAAAATAATATCTAAACAAATAATAATAATAATAATAATAATAATAATAATAATAATAATAATAATAATGAGATATAGTGTTTAGGAACTGATAAGCAGAACTGAAATAATTTTTTTACAGGTACCCTGACATTTTGAATTAGGTTCAATTCCCAACCCCATTATATTGTGATGCTCAAAGTGTGTCATAGAAATGTCTTCAATATTGTGAAATGATATTTTTGTCATATCTCACACCCTACATGCCAGTTGCTTCAAGAAGCTAATGGATTACCAACAAAAGTAAATCGCAACATATCATGTCTTCAGACCTTTGACATCTTAATCCTCCTTTCAATGAGTTATACACTACGACTCTTCCAGAGTTAAATGTAAACAAACACTATAAATATAAGTATGAATGATCTTACCTGCATCATTAAATGCGAAGTTAGTGAATCCTTAAAATCCACATCTTCTCTTTCCGAAATATTTACTGCTTTCCCTCGAGGTTCTTCATCATGTCTTGTATTATTCCAACCAGACGCCTCCTCCTGAACAAAAGCTTCAAGCTCAGGCAGCAGCTCTTCTTCCAGTATATTATGTCCGTCTCCTATTGCCCCAATGCCTCCATGCTGATGATCTAGCAATGAGACCTCATCCAGACCCTGAAACCCACTACCACTGACACTGTGGCTGTTTTCTATCTCGTGTGAGAAAGGACCATTTGTTGTAGAGAAAGAAGCCAGGCCCTCTGAGAACATCTCAGAAGCACCATATGCATCCTGGACTGGCTTAGATGACTGTAGGGAACGAAAAGGGCACTCCTGAGGATGGCTTCCAGGAACCTGGATCCGATTCCCCTTTTGCTGATGTTCCATTATAGGATCTGCCATGAACAGGCAGCTGGAACTTCGAGTACCAATTTCAGAACCATGTGGGATGGTGTTGTGAGGCTGTGATGAAGTTACTACAGGAGGAGGTTGACCAGGAAAGGAATACTGAGAGGAAGAGTAAGATGAAGCTATACTGGCTGAACAGGAAGACAGAGCATAGGGAGCAGGGGAAGACTGTACGTGGTAGACGAGATTATTGTCTTCTGTGTCAGGAACACCGGGGAACCCTTGTACCGTTTGAGCCATCTCAAACCCACTCTGTTGCCGAGATGTTGCGGCAATCATTGGTACATCAAGATAAGACTTAGACTGTGGATCAACCCCTGGGTGAAATGGGCTTCCTTCTGAATTAATCGCGCTGTGGTGACCTTGGTGGGATGTGACATTTCCTTGGTAGTAGAATCTGTTATGGTCCTGATAGCTCTTTGTATGCCGGTGTAAAGTCTGGGGGTTAATTTGTTGGTGGGGCATCTGGTGCTGAGCTGACAGTTGATGCTGGCTCAAAACTTGCTGACCCTGTTGAAGGTGTGAATGTTGCTGACTGAACTGATGTTGATGACGTTGTTGGCCTTGACGATGCTGAAATTGTTCTTGAAATTGCTGCTGATGCAGATGTTGTTTATGCCGTTGCTCCTGATGTTGTTGAAGCTGCGGATGCTGATGCTGCAGCCGCTGATGGTGGTAGGCATTTGCTCTCCGTTCCCCCCATATAGGATTGTTGTTGGGGTACAGGCCGTTGGTCTGAGGTGCTTGATTCATGGTCGGGTCTTGAAAATGGGACTGCTCGTTAATGAAAACACCTCCAACACTTCTGTCTCCTCCTTGGGTAGGAAAAGACTGTGTCATCGATGTCTGGACTTTCATCCCATCAAACTGACCCATTTGCTGCCGGTAATCTACACCATGCTGGTTAGCAGATGGCATAGGACCTGTCACCATTCCAGGGTGTTTCTCAGCATCCACTGCATTGAGCTGCAGAGGGTCGAACCCTGAGCCAAGGTCCAGCTCATCCGCCAAAGAAACATGGCCTGAGGTAAAACAATCCTCGAAAATGTTGGGGTCACCAAAATAGTCCATTATGCAATCCGTTGTAAGTGTTGCATAGAGGTTTGGCTTCTATATGTGTCCATGTGACCGGACAGCCAAGTTCATTGTCCTGCTGATGAGCATCAGGATGTGTCCATTGCAAAGCCGTCTCTGCAGAGAGACAAAACGTATTACTCAACGGTTAACATTGTGAGCTACTGTGAACTAACACTATTGGCCACTTGTTAGTGTTGGAAAAATGACAGAACAGATAGATATTTTAAGTATTCAGAAAGACACAAGAGAATATCCTATAACAAAACCTGTGAGTATACAGACAGGCATAATTACTAGAGCACATACACATGTCATGTGGCTTCCTAATTACATTAAATATAATGGCACCATTATGAGCTGGCATGGAATTTAAAATAAACTACTATAAACAAAATGAGTAGACTAAACATGGTGTTAATAGCAAAACTCAGCACTAACCCAACCATCCTACAGCCAACCACACTGTGATTTAACCTATACTGGAGTGACGGGCAAACCCGTCAATGAGTCAAAGGAAATTTCATAGTACTCAGTACTTATCAATGAAAACATTACGACACTGTGTGTAATGATATATATGTTAACAATTATGTGTCACACAATAGTCCCTAGACTTTCACAAATGTGTTTTCTTGTCCCTGTGAAGGTCAGTCAGTGTACCCATTTTGTTTACACTATTTCTACGGCAGAGCCAATTCAAGCAGCATACAGTAGATTATAATGAATGCTTTTTTTTAGAATACACTCATACTTAACTAAAATCTAAATCTGTGAGTTTTACTTAAATCAGTTCAGCAGCAAAAAATCCTAAAATCCTTGGGGACTTGTTTCCTAATCCAGACAGATTACCGTCTTTATTCTCATACCTATATACTTTCCCATTTGTTGCACTGTAGTTAATTAACAATATGCTTTACTGAATGATATGTTACATTATATAAGGAATAAAACAGGAACATAAACTAGGAGATATAAATCAATGGTATGGTGATGTGCTGCAGCCAAACATGAAGCTTATCACCACTAAGTTGATTATTTTCCCACAACAGTACATCCCAACATCTTTTATTCTACTTACGCCACAGCAATTTGCCAACATTATTATTAGATTTTACTTAATAAAAAAAATCTGTGTCATACTTCTGATAGTCTGCACAACAAGTTTCTGTTACCAAGTATGTTATAACAGTTATTAAGAATGGTTTCCTTATTTTCTCTTCAAGTTAGACTGCAAAGCACAAAATCAATCCTCCGTCCTGAAGACTTTCTCATGGTGGAAAACAGGTTTACCTCAGACTGGCTAAGATTATTATTTGAGGGTCTACTGTAAAAGGTCCTGAGAATTAGGAGTTACTTAGGTGTTTTCTTTTGATAGGATTGATTTTGTTCTGTTTATACTTCATAATGTATTTTATTTATCATCATATTTGTAACGTAAGTGCTTTTTGTGAGAGAGAGAGAGAGAGAGAGAGTCTAACTGTCAAGTCCTGCGAAAGCTTAGGAAGTCTTATCAGATAGGTATTGGTATTGGCTGATATGCAAGGTCTCATTATTGGCATCGGTATTGGAAAAGAAAATGTGATAACATGTTAAACCTGTAATTGTGCCTTGTATAATTTTGCCATTATCATCAGTGATATGCCAGAATGCAATCCCTGACTGTCTTCTTTTCAGATTGTATCAAGTCCATCACCTCAAATCTGTCTCGCTAAAAAAAAAAGTTTTAGCTACAACCATTTGGTCCTAAAATACTAATTTTAAACTTCTCATAAACTATACATAATTAACTGTTAAACTTTATTACACTACTGACATAATAAGTGACCATATTTTTACCTCAGCTTGCTTGTTGGTTTGCCTGTCATTGGGATTATGGGAAAACTACTGTACAGTGCCGACTGTCATAGAATTTGGTCGGAGGGTGTAGCGTGGGCCAAGGAAGAACCCGCTAAATTTTGGAGCGGGTCCGAGTCTCGGTGTGGATGCACATGCAAAATCGGTCAAACATAAACCGGGTTTGTTGCATGTACACGAATCCGTCGTGAGCAGAGTTTCTCACACGTGCATGAACCCGTCGTAAAAAAGACTTCTAGTTATGCAATCGGGATAGTATGACCGTAAGAATAAGAAACCCGCAATACACCCCCAGGTTTTCCAGTAATACTACACACCGCATCTCTTCACCTAGAAGGGAATTACTAAAAAAAGGTGTAGTTACAGGTTCCCCTTATTCCTCAAAGCCTTAAATAATCCTGGTTTATTATTCAGATTCATCAGCATATTATTTAGTCACGACTGTGAATTAGATGAAAGGTTTACAGTTAACACGGGAATGTTAAAAACTGGGGAATTAACAACTGTGGTCATTTTCACATACAGAAAACATAAGACAAACATCAGTATAGTTTGCATGGCTCTGTCTCTCTCTCTCTCTCTCTCTCACACACACACACACACACACACACAACACCAGCAGGCACAGAGACAGACAGGCTGTCCTGACCAACACTGGCTGCGGAAGAGGTCAGTCACGACCTGCTGACTCACCACACACACACACACACACACACACACACACACACACACACACACACACAGAGTCATGTTATGCTATACTTGTGAAGACCTTCCATTGATATAATTATTAATGCAGGCAATTACAGTAATGCTATGCCTAACTTTAACCCTAACCTCAACATTTTTGTTAAAATAATAAAAAACCCACTTTTCTTATTTGGACCAGCAAAATGTCCCCCCGAGATCGAAAATATCATATATTTTTATCCTTGTGGAGACATCTCCAAAGACATTAAAATAACAAGTTATACACACACAATGAAAAGGCAAAGTTTTGGCTCTTTTATCTTTTTTGTTGTTGTTAAAAACTACAACAGCAAAAAAACACTTTCATTATGAGGACCAGGAAAATGTTCCCAAAATGTCAAAATATCGATATTCCTATCCTTCTGGGGACATTTCCTATCCCCACAAATATATAAATAAACAAGCTACACACACACACACACACACACACACACACACACACACACACACACACACACACAGAGAGAGTCATGTCTTGCTATACTTGTGAGGACCTTCCACTGACATAATTATTATTGCAGCTAATTAACCTTAACTTCAGTAATGAAAAGGCAACTTTTTGGCTCATTTATTTATTTATTTATTTTAAAACAAGTCACACACACACACACACACACACACACACACACACTTTAATCTATATTTCAGGAATCCTACTATCTCACTCAATTGCATAAACACCATTAAAGGTTGAGGCAATAGAGCTCAAAGTTGGGTCAATATTATCCAGAACAATAAAGTCACACGCAGTGTGCAGAGGATGAGTTCATCTCCAAACTCCTGATGTCTTACACAGTGTGTGTGATGTTTTATCTTGTGTGTGTGTGTGTGTGTGTGTGTGTGTGTGTGTGTGTGTGTGTGTGTGTAGGTGCAGTAGGTAGCCTGTATAAAAATATTTTTTTGTCATATTTGCTAAAACTGCCACTATGTCGTGACAGTAATACATGAGACAGATAATCTGTGAAAAAAAATCTGGCTCGTCCTAGGGCTCCTAATGCCATTGGCAATAATCCATCGTGCCCTAATTATAACAACCAATCAGAGCCAGGAGGAGTGTCTGATGGAGTGTCAGTTATTGCTTGGCCACATGCTGTGAGCAGCCCCATTCCCTCCATCACACAGTATCATCAGTTAGTGGGTTCAGGAGCTTTCCAAACACAGTGGAGGATAAACACCCACCACAAATAAAAAAAAGCAGCCCATCCCTCCTCCATCCGATAGTAAGGCTGCTGGTTAGCTTTGTTTTAGTTGAAAGTTGCTGAAAAGTTCTTTGTGATGTGCCCAGGCAGTCGTATCTGTTTGGTGTTTATCCTGTATTTGTGTGTGCTTGTGCTCTTAAACTATTGTTTACTGCTAATTTAGCACTAAAATAAATGTGTGCTAGTTCTTTTACCAAATAGATACTGCTGTAATGAATAATTATGCCATACTCTATTCAGTAAAAGAACGGAAAAATGCAGGTAACGAACTGAGGACCAGGTAAAGTATAGCCAGGCCAAAGTGATGGTAACGCGTTATACTGAGCTGTGTGAAGTTTACTTTATCTTTTGTTCTTTCTGGTGTGTGCCTCATGCATGGCCTCGTCAGTTGCCATGGTTACTAGCCTGTGCATGCACAGCAGCCTAGTGAGAAAGGGGGATGGACCTTGAAGTTTTACATTTTAAAATCTTCAAGCTAAGTTCACTCCTCAATCCTTCCAGTTGCAGCTTTAAAGCCCAAAAGAGAGATGATGTTATTTGATCAGACTCCATCACTGATATAAATTCAGTTCTAATCAAGTGAAAGCAGAAAAGATGTAAACTAACAGAAACATTTTTATAGAGTCAATCAAAGAGGCCACACCTCCTTCACTATGACTGACAGGTACAGAGACCACACCTCTTTCGATGTGACTGACAGGTACAGAGGCCACACCTCCTTCACTGTGCCTGACAGATACAGAGACCACACCTCCTTCACTGTGACTGACAGATACAGAGACCACGCCTCCTTCAATGTGCCTGACAGGTACAGAGACCACACCTCCTTCACTGTGACTGGCATGTAGAGAGGCCACACCTCCTTCACTGTGACTGACAGGTACAGAGACCACACCTCCTTCACTGTGACT
>JAOVVH010000043.1:4068456-4078628 GCA_028566435.1 Scorpiodoras heckelii
ACATAAAATTATTTAAGCTTTTATTTCAACATTTAATAATTTAAAGAAACATTTAATTAGTTAATTGTACTTTTAATTAATTATTTCTTTATTCATTTAATTACATAATATTTTGAGATATCTTATTCTGGAGTTTTCAGTACATGGACTGAGTAAGATATATTTACACAGGCTATATTTATACCTTGTTGGAGTTTTCTTTCACCCTCATGTGAGTTTTATGTTTTCGGGGTGATATTACACTGTTTTATTGAAGTTTCAGTGATTTTGTTTTTGAGGGCATGTGCTCTCTGTCTGGCTTTTTGGGCTGTTTTACACCACATTTTTGGTTACGGAGTTATTTGAGGTCCTACAGTGACATCCTTTGGTGTATTTTGGAAACTGCACAATCAACTGCTTGAACTCTGTGTATTCAATCTGTGAATTCAATCTGTGCCAAAACCTGTTTGTAGGCTGTATAAGTGTTCTAAAAGCAAAACACTTTGTTGGATAAAAGCCATACACCGGAGGTTTAAGGCTTTTGCACTGAGAGCAGGATTTTCAGACATGACTGAGGATGCTTTGACCACCCCTACTGTGCATTTTAAGGCTGTTTTGCCTCTGGATTTTTCTGGGGATGGCAATGAAAGCTTTTCTCAGTGGGCTAGACGGTTCCAAGTCTGCTGCGAGACCTCAGGTATGTATAAGATACAACTGGCAAAGGTACTTCCGTCTAGACTGCCGGGAGTGGCTTTCAGTTATTGGGATAGTCTGACAGTTTGAAGCCGACTTAATCAAGGAGCTTTGCTCCAAGTTAGGTGTGACCAAATCCAGGACCTCCCCTTATCATCCAGAGGGGGATGGTTTAATAGAACACTTTAATCACAGCTTGAAAGATCAACTTGCCTAGTACCTGTATCAGCAAAATGAACCATGGGACACAATGTTGTGATCGATTCAGTTCTCGTACAACACTAGCATTCATACAAGCACTGGATATACTCAATTCTTTTTGGTACACAATTGTAAAGCAAGGTTGCCAGTTTATCTGTTCTTTTCTGCCCCTATGGAGACATCATGTGCTTCCCCTGGTAGCCCCGCAGAATATGCCAGATCTACCTGCAGGAAGCTTCTGCTTGCGGACAGGACGAATCAAGAACAATGTGCTCATGCTCATGCTCAACAGAAAGACCAGTATGACAGGATTGTGAAATTCACATCCTACAAGGTTGGGGATTTTTTGTGGCTGAATGATCCTGCACATTCCAGATATAAACTGGCACCACACTGGAAAGGACCTTATGTTGGAACACAAGCAATCCAGCCTGCTGAAGGTCATGGTGTACTTTATGCTATTCAACAAAAGTACTCTCCAGGTGGTAATGCACAGATTGTGCATCACAATCACCTTAAACCATACTTGACATCTACATACGCAAAGAGTCAGACTGAACAAAGGCATCTCACCTCTTGTTACAGCTGGCGGGGGAGGTACTGTCCAATTATGGTTCTTCAGACATATCTACACCAGCTACTTTAGTAGACTGGCCATCAGTTGTTTTTGCTGGTAGACAACATTGTGATCCATCTTGGAGACTGGTTCAGAGATAGCCTTCCCCACAAGAACTGACCAGTGTTGAGTGTGTTTACATTGGCTGGAGAGCTTTACCGAGCATCTTGTAGAATCTGTCACAGATTTTCAGTAGACTTTGATTGTTCTACTTGCCTTATTTTAAAACAATTCTTTGTAGCCTTCATTATGTTTTTAAGCTGAAAAATGTTCTGGTTTCTTTCTTTCTTTCTTTCTTTCTCATATTTTTTGTTGGGAAAGTGATGTTTGGAAATACAAGATGTTTTTGTACTGACTCAATAATGCAAAAGTCATAAAATAAAATTTCACAAAATTTGTCCTTATAAAAATTAGCAACACGCCTTTAGATTTTTACATAGTACTGTAGGCCAATAGAGTTTGCGCACACAAAGCAGTGCATTTCTGTGTGAACGATTTTGCAATGAGCATCTTTGCAGAAGTTGAAACCAGTTAGACAGTACAGACAGTGCAAACAGTACAGACAGTGCAGACAGTGCAAACAGTACAGACAGTGCAGACAGTGCAAACAGTACAGACAGTGCAAACAGTACAGACAGTGCAGACACTGCAAACAGTACAGACAGTTCTGACAGTGCAAACAGTACAGACAGTGCAGACAGTGCAAACAGTACAGACAGTGCAAACAGTACAAACAGTACAGACAGTGCAAACAGTGCAAACAGTGCAAACAGTACAGACAGTGCAAACAGTGCAAACAGTACAGACAGTGCAAACAGGACAACAGGTGCTAAGAGGTATGTACAGGTAGTGTGAGGTATTTGGTAGTAAAGTGCAGGTCAGTGGTGAATGTAAATACAAAATAGCAGCAGAAAACAGGCTCAGCGTATTTGAGGTGTGTGTGTTGTGTTTAGTTCAGTCACTTGTTATTGAGGAGTCTGATGGCTAAAAAAAAAAGCTGTTACACTGTCTGGTTGTGGAGGCCCTAATGCTTCAGTACCTCTTCCCAGATGGCAGGGGGTAAAGAGTGTGTGTGAGGGGTATGTGCTATCAGCCACAATGTTGGTGGCTTTGCGGATGCAGTGAGTGGTGTAAATGTCCATGATGGAGGGGAGAGAGACACGGAAGATCTCATACTGAAATTAAAAAAAAATCTGAAATAAACTTTAGCCAGTAAGAATTGTATGTGCAATGAAAGATGAGAAACAGGTTACTGTATCCAGTCTGAAGCAGCAGGGGGAGACACACACTCAGAATTAAGCTTCTACCATCCTGAGACTTTGTTTCCCCTTCTCTAACACAAACTCAGATAGTAAAAGGATTTATAATTATGTAATGGCATGAAAGCAAAAATAGGCATATGTGTCCTGTCTACTCCTGTGTTAAAGGAATGCCTGGAATATTGCATTCACTGGTTACAATTGCAGTTTTGTTCATTATATAGCACTCTGTTATAGAAGGGATTATTTATTATTGCACAATCCAGTGTCACTGAAATGAGTATGGGTTCCCTTTTGAGTCTGGTTCCTCTCAATGTTTCTTCCTCGCCACTGTTGCCCCTGCTTGCTAATTAGGGATATTTTTTATATTAATTTAAAAGTTATGTCAGGCCTTCATGTCTTTGTAAAGCTGCTTTGTGACAATGTCTATTGTTAAAAGCACTTGAGAAAGAAAACTATAAAAATATATAAGATAGCTAAATGAGAGCATGGATACACCATGACCCCAACCAGGATAAACTGCTTACTGAAGAGTTGAATTAATTTTTCAGTGTTAGCACTGACGCTTAATTACATTTCTAGCATTTGTCCTCTTGATCCAGTTCCGATCCATTTCTTTCCCCCCAATACATACGGTAAACAGATTTCTCCTGCCAGAGGTGTCACCATCCTATATCTCCTTATCTCGTTTTTTTTTTATTTGATTCCCCATACCTGATGACCATTTGGGCAGGAGATATCCTAATCCCTAACAGTGAAATCTGGTGTTACCAGAGTACAGTTCTTACCATTTACATCTCTCCTACATCTTGAAAGGATACTGCAGGCTTTTTGTTCTAGGCTTGTTCTAAGTTACTTACATTCATGCAGTAGCTTCTCTTCTCCCAGTCTGATACTCTGATGTCTAAACATCTTTTTTTCTCTTAATTAACATTGTTGTTTATTATTACATAAGGCTAGGCTTATTAAAGCAGTGTGTGCAGTTCTGTACATGATAATGATTCATGACTGCTTCTGCTTGGACCTTTCTTGCATTTTATAGTTTTCTTTTTCTTTATTTTATCACAGACAGAAATTTATTTCAAAAGTCTGTGTTGTTAGGTGTGGAAGCAGGCAGAGGTTCACTCGGAGGATTTGTTCTCCTGAATGGATGTTAGCCTTGACCTCTCGACCTATCACAAGCACGACACGTCAGTGCTTGTCTCAAGGAATTACATTAGCTTTTATAAGCCGATGAGTCTTATAAAATGATGGGATCACTGGTTCTTCACACAATGCACACGCCATACATTATCTATAATGTTGCTACGAGTTTATTAGAGTCCTTCCCTAATTTGTTTTCTGTAATGCGTAAGCAACTTTCCGAGTATGTTTGATTGATTGATTTCTTGACCCTTTTTATTGATCATTAAGGAGGTGGGAGAAAAAAACCTCATTTACTGCTTCACCGATTTACTTAATTGAGGAAAATGACATTGTCCAAATTTGAAAGGAGGAACTAATTATTGACTTCATTATTGCTTAATTGTCTGATTCCATTTTGTTTCCACTACACTCCGTTAATAAAGGTAATTGGCCTGCGTTTTCTCAGTGCGGTCAGTAAACAACGCAAGGTCACGCGCCTCTCTGCCACTTTGGAAATCAAAAACTCCATTAACACAAATGGGTTTGTTGCTCTTCTGGTCCTGTTGGCATTTTCCAAATGCCCGACATGAAAAAGGTGACAGCTCACCGGCGTGCCTTGATATTCCGACTGTAATGTCTCGCGAGCGCATTAATTCGGGCTACAAAACAATCCGGTGGCTGGATTGAAGCTAATCTTTTTTAATGATGACCTGATATTGAGCAGAAGAAAGATAAGGAGACACTGAACTTTTAATATGGTCCGTCCTGACAAAAGTGTTTAATATTCATAGATAATTTGCTTGTGAGGGATCCACAACAATAGACTGAGCTCAGGGGGGAGTTGTAGCTAATGAAACGGGAGAAAAGTGCTCATTTGTTGGGCTTGGGTTTGACATGTTAGGTCAGACTTGGCTGCTTAGGATTCTGTGCTGCAAAAAGATAGCGGTTGTACTTTTTTCCGAAACAGAAGCAGGGTCTGTTGTGGTGCAGTGCTGTGTGCTGGAGGTCATATGGTGTGTGGATGTGTTGGGAGGTTAAAGACCTAATACAGCATGATCCTATTCTGATCTCAGCTGGATATTTAGGCAGAAGCTATATAGCTTGCACTATTGTGGAATAGTCTAATGTTAGGTAGAAGTCTCTGCTTCTGAGTTACACAATATAATTGTGTAAATGAAAATGTGTAAGACTAAGACCAATGCTTTATTCAACTTAACTTCACTCAGAAGTGAGAAATCTGATTTACGTAATTTTCTACCTCATCACGGACAACAACATGGACTCCTCTAAAAAGGCATGTGTTTTGCTAGCAGCAACTAGCCAGCTAATATCACTGACCATAAATTTATGATGTGTTTATTTACTTTCTCAAAAGGTCAGAGATTTAAGTAACTAATCAGCCTACTCTATGTTGACTAATCTATGTAAGTAGATAGCACCATAAAATAAAGGTAAAGTTGTAAGTTGTGATATATTTAATTTCCTTTTAAAAACCGTGATCGGTCATGTTTTCTTGATGCGTACCCAGAGCCTTCGTGCCTCAAGTATGGGTCGACTTGACCCACGGTCATCCAGGACACATGGTAGGCAAGCATCCAGACTTTTCTCTGTTCAAGGTGGTTCTTCACTGGTTTTGTGTACACGTTTGGGTTATAGGACTTATAGGTTTTACTTGTAATTGTTTGTATTATTTATTGTATAGTTAATATCTAGTCATATCATAGCTCAAAGTACCTTGAATTCGGTCTACCAGAAGTAGCTTTAGATATTCTAAGTTACTGACGAAGCACTTTTGTAAGTCAATCTGGATATCAATCTGGATAAGCGTGTCTGCTAAGTGCCATAAATGGAAATGTCATTTGCTGGACTTGGGGTTTTTGAGTAGGAATTCCAAGTTAATTCCAAATAAAGCTTTAGTCAAATGCATAGTGAGTCCTTTTCACAGAGCTCGATGACATACGTCCACTTTAGTTTTAGCAAATCAGTGCTACAATGGAATTCACTACGTCCTTACATAGGTGTTTTACATACTAATGTTCATCGACAGGAAGTCAAAACCAGTGTCTAACATTACAAGTACTGCTACCGATGTGTCAGTTATGAACGATGGGAGCTTCTATTTTGTTTTTAAATTATACGACAGAATAACAGGATGATCTTTTGGCAATACTGCTTGGCCATGGGAAGTCCATGATCTGACTAAATGTTGTGTTGATGTTGTGTTGCAAGTTTGCTGAACTCCACACTACACCATTATTGCTACAGACTACACTACACACATGCAGACTATTATTTAGTATCATTTGCATCTGCAGTTTACACGTTTATATACCTCATATTAACACATTTTATACCCGCGTATTTGCACATTTCTTTAAACCCATCTGTACTTGACAGAGACTTTGTATATTGTATATAGATATATAGATCTTATTAGTAGTAGTATTACTCTATATGAGACACACAAGATACACTTTTTTATCTATACAGTACTGTGCAAAAGTCTTAGACACCCTATTGTTTTTAGGTACAACTTTTGTTATGGTTCTTTAGTTCTGCATTATTGAGTCAGTACTAAAATATTTTATATTTCCAAACAGTTACTTGTCCAAATAAAATGTAATGTTATACAAAAATGTTTGTATGTCAGTAATGAAAGCAACACATTACATAACAGACCACTTTTCAGACAAAAAACATAATGAAGACTGCTGGGTTTTTCATTAAAAAAAAAAAAAGAAGTAAGGTTGACAGTCAAAGTCTCCAGAAGAGCTGTGGCAGATTCTCCAAGACGCTCAGTAAAACTTCCTTATAAAACTGCATACATTCTACCTGGGAACACTTTTTAAGAACAAAGGCACAGCAAATTTTCAGTAAATTGACTTCCTTTAGGTTATTACTGTTTACTGCACTTTTTTCATTCATGTAGGAACATTCTTTTCAAAGAATGAAACATTTGAAACATTACTTTCAAAGGCATCTTTGCTTTACAGCAGTAATTAGCTGGTAAGTTTTACTGAGCGTCTTGGAGAATCTGCCACAGCTCTTCTGGAGACTTTGACTGCCACACTTTTGCATGCAAAACCCAGCAACCTGCATTATGTTTTTGTCTGAAAAAAAAATGGCATTCAAAAATGTTCAGTGTTCAAGAGTGTTCAATAAACCTGTGTTACATATGGTGCTCTCAATAAGCATATTCTATAGTGTTTATCTGTCACAGCCAAACCAAAGGACACTGTATATCACATGAATAATGAGCCCAGGTTGACAGTATGACAAATCAATCCCATCATGCAATGTGATATGGATTCCCAAACCCTATATAGCTACTACCGAAGAGATCTCCTTAGATAAGATCATGTCAAAATAGTTATAGGTGTAATGGGTATAGGCATAAATTGCTGTATGTGTCCAGTGCAGACTCCAGGAAAAAAAAGAAAGATTTCAAGATTATGAAAATGATTATTAGTTGCAATCCACCACCACACCCTTCCAATAGGTGGATGAACTGTGGATGAAAAATGTCCTGTTCTCATTCCTTCTGTCAGACTCATTGCCTGTGAAGCCTCGCTCGTCCTGATGTGCAATTTGGTTTAGCTGACAGTTAAAAATTGCGATTGGCAGCCCCTGGTGAAATTTGCCGTGACAGCAGAAGCCATAAAGACGGCAGAACGAATGACTCCACGTCCAGATAATAAGTAATAACAATGTTAGTTTGAATAAGAAAAGGCAAAGCTGGATCCAAATGCAATATTCATTGTTGGGATATGCGTGACTAGGGAGTGAGGAGAGAGAGGAGAGAGAATGAGAGCTAGCAAGTCCCTCACAGAGCAATAGGCTTGTCTTATCCCTTAGGCTACGGCCCCGGCTAACACCTCGATGCAGCAATTATTTGCTGTAATGACTGCAGTTCAAATAAGCCTGGAGATTTTATTAAACCAAATGAGGGAATCTTCAGTGTATTACCACCTAGTGATTGACAGTGACAAGTGTTGTCCCGGCTCTGATGTGAGCGTGATGAAGAAGCTTCCAGCAAAGCTCTCAATAATGTTCCCCCTGATAAAGTTGCCCGTTGAACCCCAGCCAAAAGTGTGTCTGAGAGAAGGAGAGAGAAGGAGCGAGAGAATGAGAAGATTGTATAGCTGTATGCATATTAATTCTCATTGCTGAGCCTCAGTTAGGGAAGTGAGGATGAAGCTACGGGTCAGGTAATCTGGCTGGGCTTGAGGTCCCTAACATGCATAGACTGGTATTTTACAGCATTAATGAAAAAAGAAGAAGAAAGAAAGCAAAATCCACTGTGCCTGATCATTTCACTATATGAATAATAAAAATATAATGATGAAATGGAACTATTCATAATAAAAGTAAAAGGTCAGTTCTAGATCAGGCTAAGCTTGTCTAAGCTGCAACCTTTACTAGGGAAGTAAAGCTGAAATGGAGATCAGAGAGAGAGTGTGAGAGAGAGAGAGAGAGAGAGAGAGAGAGAGAGAGAGATCTACTTTTTCTGTTTTCTCCAATAGTTCTTTGCCTTTTATTAAGTAACCCTATCTCCTGGATGAGGAAATGACTTCAAATAACACTTCAAACACACTTTTTAGCGAGTGCACTAAGGTCATTTGTACTATCTGTACATTTCCTGAATGACACTATATTATTATATGGATGTCATATTCATATTAGATCACCAGAAAGGTAACTGTTCGATGTACAGAAAGTTGACAGAAGCATTATTACCTTCTCTGAGCGCTGTGTTTATGTGTGTGTGTGTGTGTGTGTGTGGTGTTTGCATATGCATGATACACACCACCCGTTATTAGTGCCATGCCCTAAGTACGGGCCATATTATTGGATTTGAATACCACCTCACCGGCGCCTTCCTATACTGTAATTCCTCGGATTAATTCATGCAGACAGGGAAAATGAAAAACTGCAGGATGACTTAGCATGACTACATGACTACGAACCATTCGGGCTGTCAGTAATCAGATGTTCAGACCAAACATGAACAATAGATGACTAAATCCAGATGAGGTCACTTGCCTCAATATAACACGTTTTTTTACATTAGGTATCGTTCTGCTATTTTGTAAATGCGCTCATACAAGTGTCTGTACAGTAACGGCTTTGCGATCGTGTATACAGTCAGCTCCACCACTGTTGGCAGAGGATCCTGGAACCCTCTTCAGGCTGAACACTTCAAGTTTCATTATAGTCTTTTGTTTGTTCACGTGAACTCCCCTGTCAAACTCCCCAAACACACGTTTTTGAACGAGGTTCAAATTCAGAGATTGAGGTGATCATAATTATTGCAAAAAAAAATTGTTGGATGTAAGTTTGGAGTCATTATCTTGCTGACGATCCAACAACCTTCCTCAAAGATCAGTTCTCCTCTTGAGCCAGAAAAAAATCACCTCACACCCAGGCCAATTAACTCTTAAGTGATCTCTGTAATGTGTTCAGGATGCAATAACATCAGTGTCCAAATATTTATCTGTGTATTATTTTGCTCTGTGCAATATTTGTGTTTTTTCTTGCAGTGCAATAGGTCTATATACTGTAGCATTTCTTCTTAGTAGACCAGTCTATTTCATTGTATTTCATTCATTCATTCATTATCTTCTGCTTTATCCTGCTAGTCGGGGTCACAGGGGGCTGGAGCCAATCCCAGCATCATCGGGCGAAGGCGGGCCAATCCATCGCACGGCCAACACACACTCACGCACACATTCACACCTACGGGCAATTTAGAGTGACCGATCAACCTAACATGCATGTCTTTGGACTGTGGGAGGAAACCGGAGTACCCCGAGAAAACCCACACAAGCACAGGGAGAACATGCAAACTCCATACAGAATGGCCCGGACCGGGAATCGAACCTGGATTGTCTTGCTGTGAGGCGACAGTGCTGACCACTACACTACAGTGCCGCACATTTAATTGTATTTGTTATCTTAATATTTATAATATAAGCACAACAAGAACTAAAAAATGTAATCAAATTCCTTGTATACTCATAATCCCTTTTTAGAAGAACGCTTCTTCTATTTTAGCAAAAATATTCAGAAATCATCTCAAGATTCCCAAAATATCAATAAAAGGCCAAGAACATCCTAGTGACATCAAGGCTTTTGGGGAATTTTGAAGTGATTGACCTCATCCCAAATGCTTAAAAAGTACAACATTCACTTGTTACCTCACTTCAGCGTCCTGATTTCATATTTGCAGACAGGCAAAAACACAGGCAGCCCTGGGCTTCTGAAGGCCGGCGTATGCGTTATTGCCTCCTCCGAATACT
>JAOVVH010000043.1:4078728-4089208 GCA_028566435.1 Scorpiodoras heckelii
TTTGCAGACAGGCAAAAACACAGGCAGCCCTGGGCTTCTGAAGGCCGGCGTATGCGTTATTGCCTCCTCCGAATACTGTGTGCGATGTGTCTGTATATGCATGGTACACGCCACCCTTTATTAGTGCTGTGCTCTAAGTACAGGCCATGTTATTGGATTTGAATACCAGCTCACCGGCGCCTTTCTGGCTCCGGATATATATTAAGACGAAGCAATCTCTTTTAATAACACCCAAACTAATAAAAGGAGGAGTGGATTGGAAATTAAATTTATGAATATTGCACGGCAGCAGGGGTTATCCCAAAAAAAAAAAGAGCCAAGCTTCGGCTGCTGTCATTTCTGGAGCAGAAGCTTTTCTAATGTGGCTCAGATCAGATGAATGAAGTGAACTGAACCAAGAGATGGAGAAAGAGAGTCAGAAAGGGGGAAGGAGGTTCTTTTAAGAAGGTCAATAAAAACCAATATACTCTAATAAGCATGCTAATAAACAGGATTGGACGAGAGAGAGCGACAAACATACCAGATGTAAGCTGTGTGAACTGTGCTGTACAGTGCATTCCATTTCACAAAGGCCTATGCATCACGGTCAAAACCTTTCAGATGTGCATGCAGTGGCGGTGCAGTTCTACATTTTATAGCAAAGCAGAACATGACCACTGAAATGTGTATCATCCATAGACAAATCATTTCATATACAATCAGATATTTTTTGGGTGTGGCCACACTTGCTTTCCCAGCTCAAATCTGATACATTTGTGCAATTATATTTAGCTTATGCTGGGTTAAATAATCATTGCAGCACTGCAGATAGGTTGTATAATTCCTTGTATATTAGAAACAACACAACTTATTTATTAGGAGTTTAACATCATGTTTAACATGCAGTAGTTGCATTCATGACATGAGAGGTTAGTAGATTTCGCATTAGGTTAAGTTTTCACACTCATCAATGGGGGAATTTAGTAAGTCGAACACACCTAATGTACATGTTTTTGGACTGTAGGAGGCAACCCCTGCAGACCATACAAACTCCATACAGAAAGGATCCAAGCTGTCCTACCCAGGAATTGAACCCAGAACCATCTTGCTGTGGGGCAGCAGCGCTACCCACAGCGCCACCATGCATTGCACTTGTAAAAACCTAATTGTCCTCATATACTATTATTTGGAACCTTAGTGAAATCCTGTGCTCTGAATTAAAGAGACGATCCATTGTTATAAGTCTAATGATATAAAGGAACTGGAAATGAAGTGAAGGTGACACATTTTGTCACTGTGCTTGCACACAGCGAAATTGAACCTCCGCATCTAACCCATCTAATACTAGTGAAGACACACTAGGGGGCAGTGAACACAAATGCCCGGAGTGGTGGGCAGCCCTAGCCAGCGCCTGGGGAGCCACTGGGGGTTAGGTGTCTTGCTAAAGGACACTTCAGCTGAGCCCTGTCGGCCACGGGAATTGAACCCAGGACCTTCCGATCATGGGGCAGACACCCTAACCACAAGACCACGACTGCCCCATGTTCTGCATGGATGAGAATCCAGAACCCTCTTCAAAGTTTATTCTCAATCTGTGTTCCTGTCTGTATTTGTGTTCTTGTGTACTTAAGAAACATCATCAGTCACAGCCCGAGTACTGTTCTATTCAAAAGTCTGCATCTAGATAAGTACAGTTAAAATGCCTGGATGTGTTCGTGCCTCACCCATGTTATCAAGGATGCATCGGGAGGTGACTTGTGTGGACATGGGACAGTCAGAAATCAAGATACCAAGCTCAGCATGATGGCAGAGGAGAAAACTTTCAGCTGTAAGTTTCAAAATACTACTGTAAGTTATACGTTTTTTCAGTCCAGAATGTCGTTATTTAAACTTCAAGTACATTGTTAATTTATCAAGAAAGAGGCTACGTAAAAATGTGCTCCAATGTTTACGCTAGCAGGTGACATTAAGTACGTCAAGTATGCACTGCTGTTCCAATTGCAGAATGACGATACAGTGTCCTTCTGTCCTCTGCAGTTTGCAGGCTGTAATTGTAGATCTACAAAGTGCATCTACCGTATATGGTAAGTAGAACTGATAAAATGAGTGCAGAGAAAAGGAGGTAGTCATAATGTTAAGTCTGATCGGTATATTTGACTGGCGATCCATCCAAGGTGTATTCCTGCCCTGTGCCCAGTATTCCTAAGATAAGCTCTGGATCCATTGTAACCCTGATCAGGATAAAGAGGTTGCTAAAGAAAGATTGATACATACTTCCTGCTCGAAAAGACTGATTGGTTTATCAAATTTTAGTTTCATTTTAAATTATAGAGAGGGTGCAATGCCCAATACAAATAAACAGTACACCCTTTATTGATCTCTTGCCCACCTTTTGCCACCTCATGTCCAAAAACCTATCATTGAAATGGAGGTTTGTGTAATCAGCAATATGCAACAACTACACATTGTTCTAGCTGAATTGTGAGTCTGAATTTCCAAGAGCCAGCCGTGCTGTAATCACGCATCACTCCTTGCTCGAGCAGCCCAAGCCGTCACCATCGATCTCGGCATATATATTACACTGCACGTCCCGAGCCTCCATCAACAGATGCAGCCGTGCAATTGATTAGCAGCCCAGTCAATGAGCCGGTCTCTTCGGAAACATATTTATTTATGTGCGTATGCAGGTAAGTTAGCAGTCCATTACTGTGATTACCTTTGAGGCTTGGCAGAACAACAGATGTTCAAGGATGGCTCATTCAATATTACTTAGCGCAGAGTGGCTGCCCAGAGACTGCAAGAGAGAGATTGAGAGAGAGACAGGGAGGGGGGGGGGTGCGGGGTGGAGAAGGAAAGGCATTTTCAGCCCGTTACAATAGTGTCCCTTTAACAAGAAGGGTTTTACTGTTCAGTGATTGTGCTACAATGATGAACACAGCTTGCAAGTTTTCTGAGCACAACCTCAGTAATTACATCCTGCTCCCCTTTTGAGTGATTGATTTATGAGCTATTCGGGTTTATTGCTCATGGCGCTGGGGGGCGCTCCTATCCCATAATTCCATCTCGGGTGGAATTTATGCAAATGACAATGTTGGAATGCCTCAGCCTCACAAAATGTGTCACATTTAAGTCTACGCTTATGGTCAAATTACGAGTGTCCTAGTAGATTTTTTGTGGTTATATAACAATAATCCGTCATAAGTGTGCTAAATTATGAGGCATAATGTTTTTAAATCCTGATATTTATATAGGTTTATTTTGACATAACTGTACAACTATTCAAATACTGCTCAAAATCTTGATCAGAATATTTTAATGTGCTATAACATTTCCTCTCTGAAATTTTCCCTATGGATATTTAGCTTTATGTATAAAATAATGCCTTCTCTACTGCCTATTTATATACTACCTATATTATACAGAATTCAATAATGCATTTGGTGATCATGCAGTTCATTATGGGATCTCTTCCACACACACAGATCTCTGCTTTCAAAATTATATTAAACTAATTATAGGGTTTTATTTTAAATTTACATTAAAAATAGTCAGTAAGGTGCAGTATTTCTGGACATACCATAGATGTAGACTTACCGTATATAAGAGATATGCAGGAAAATGCCTAGTAAATATGTTAATTCCTCTAATAGACTAGCATCTGAAAACATGCCTTTAGACAACATGAAGCAGTATAAATTCTATACATTTTTGAAAATAGTACCCTATTAAAATATTACCCAGATGTGACACTTTCTGTCTAAAAGCAATCCATATTCTGCTTTAAAAACCCCATAAAACATCACCTTTGTCTTTTGCTTCTACTAACAATTTAACAAGCCTTATGAGAGGCGCTGACTTTAAGAGACAAAACTCGAAGCACGGAAATGAAATTAAAAGTTAGAGTGAAACAATTTGCATTTGGTTTGGATGAAATGCTAATTTGTTCGAGCGCACATATTTTTTCCCCCCACTGATTGTTCTCCGCATGGATGCGCTCATTCATTAACGCAAAATTATAAACATAAAGGATATCTCCGTATTAATATTTCATCTTTTTGTGAAAGCTCAATCAACCGTGATGTCCTAATTTTTTCTCGCAGAACCTCATTTCACATTATCGCAACCACATTCGAGAGACTGGGGGTCCCTAAAGGGATTTATTTCATTTATCTGGATTATTGAATTAAATTAAAGATGATGTGGGTAACTCATCTAGTTTTGGCTGCTCTTAAGTATAATTTAGGCAGACGTGTTAGGGTGCAAATCCGATCTGTTTCGTTACGTTCATTTCAGCAGTTCAAGCATTCAGGAATGGAGTGAAATAATGATGGATCCTGAGTGAATCGGTTTTTTTGGAATGACTTTTTTAAGTGAATCAATGGAATAAATTGTTTTCAGGAATTTGAACATTTTTGCAAAATTAATGGTGTCTTTTTTTACACCAGGTTGACTGTCAAACACAATTCATTCATTCGTGTATTCATTATCTGTTATAGATGGTAAAGCTGGACTGTGGATTGTAAATATGGTCCTGGCTTGGCTACTATCACAAAATTGGGTATTTTTTTTTTATTCTGTAGCCATAACAATTGATAAAAGAAGAAATAATTTATGGCAACAAGGCAAGTGTACTGTAAAAATAATATATATAAAAATTATTATATTTCTGCCACTTGAATGAGCAAAACAAGGCAACAATTTAATGGACAGTTGAACAGCAATGCCATTTAAATGCATGTAAGTTTGTGCAAAAAAGGACTTTTCCTCTGTTTACATGGCAAACAGCTCTGGAAATCTCTCTATATATTAAGCAATGAAACATTCTTTTATCCCACTCAGCTTTGCAAGATTCATAAATCTATCTGAGGATAAATACCATTCCAAATGCATTAGAACACTGACAACCATTAATCTTAGAAACATAATGTCACTTGGTAGCTTAAAATATGTGTAATAGCTACAGCATGAAGAGTTCCTTCCCTATGAAATCTTCTGAAGTCTTGTAGTGTCTTTTACTAAAAATATTATGTATTATGTGGTTTCCTGTAATTGGAAAGTATCTTAGGTCCAAGCTGTCTTCTCTGACAGTGACATGCTTGTCTGAAGTAGAATTAAAAAGTCATCTGGTACGCAGGATGGAAGGACTATGATGAACTTTTTTTGTCATTCCATTAGTGAGCAGCTGATGGCAGGCTTTCTCCACCACTGGCTCACGTAGGCACTTGTAAAAGTCCCGTTGTGTGATGTTATGTTCCCAAGCAAGCTCTGTGTGTACGCCTGTGAAATGCATTCCCCCATTAAAGTGATTTTAAAAGGCAGCACCAGGGCTATAACCATCATCATCTCAAGTTGTGTGCCACACTAAACGCCATGTGGTGTGTGCCACAGACGAAGGCACGACTCGCTCCTGGTCCCAGTCGCCACTGTGCCAGCCCTGGGTCCTGTTAGGAGCAATTACAGCCCAGGCCCAGTGTGAGGTCTTGGGGAGCAATCATGACTAACAAGATCAAGGCCTAACAGTACTAACCTCCAACACCTCTTTCTGTCTCTCTCACACACATTCTCACGGCTTCTTTGTCTTTCTTTGCTCCGGAGGAGCCGTAAAAGACCCAGGCAAAGCTGCAGGCATTTGTATGTTGATTTCCACCCCCAGTATATTCATGCATCTAATAATCAGAGAAAGTTGTTTCTTCTGTCCTAACATAGGATCTGTTTTAGTGTTACAATCATCTTGGTCATTACTGAGGTGCTTTTTCTTCACTCAGTGTTCACTTACACCTGTTTGTACACCTGTTCGGTTCAAACGCCATATGGGCTTTCTCCTCTGAATTTATTTCAGTACTTCTGGACCAGTAAGGTCCCTGAGGAACAGAACGATATTCTCAGTTACACCTGGTGCACCTTCAGGAACTAATTTATTTAAAAAAGTAACCAAAAAATAGCACAGTGTAAAATAATAATAATAGCTGCTGTTCAATACTCAAATATGATTGGCCAAGAGGTTAACTGATTAATTTTCTTTAACAGCAGCTCTGACATTAGTATTTATATCAATGCACTCACTCTAATATGTCATCGTTTCTATAGGAACAACTCATTCACAGACACACCACAAAATCTAATCTATTAATAATAAATGGATTAAAAACATGCCTTATTTATATTATTTATATGGTAATGTTTTCTGTACAAAGATGCTCATTTAACATTTTAGGGAAGGAGTCTTTAGTTTCAGGGAAAACCGTATGGACAGACGACTTCCTGGTACGTCTGTAACATGACTGAGGTTATTTTTTGGGGAGGATAAAGAGAGCTTGGTGAGAGGCTGATTGTTTCTCGCTGCTCTAACATACTTGATAACATGAGCTAACTTGTTTCTTCACGGATGTTCCATAACAATAAACATAGCTATATATGGCTAAAAAAATTATCGTGTGCATCAGGCTATATCACCCCAAGCTTTTATTGATTTTTTTTCTTTAACAGCATTTCTCATCATCGGTTATTTATTTCAAAGTAATGGAACATTTTGTACATCTGTTTTTTTTTTTTGAGGACATCCATATAGTAGTTTTGTAAGTATGAGCGATTTAGCTAACTGCAGTTCTCAATATGACAGTTAGTTCTGTAATAATGAAATAATCAATAAATAATGGATATATTCTTTTTATTCTTTTTATTTATTTCATCATTCTTTTGGAGTGGAAAAGCACAAAAAGAAAATCTCAGGATGAAGCATTAACACCTAGAAAGGGAGTGAGACAATCCCAATTCAACTATTAAACATGTTAAAAATATCAGGAGCTGAAAGTGCTGGAAATTCAACTCGAATAAATGTCTTGCATGCTTAATAGATTGAGTGAACATGGTGTGAGAAGAAAGGAATGAAGAAGTGTGTGTGTGTGTGTGTGTGTGTGTGTGTGTGTGTGTGTGTGAGAGAGAGAGAGAGAGCGAGAGAGAGAGAGAGAGAGAGAGAGAGAGAGAGAGAGATCTGTTCGAGCATGAGCATGGAGAACAGGGAGCCACATCTCAACATCTCAGAATCTCAGGTTTCTGGGTAACCGAGTCTAATTAATCCCCACCTGATCCACACCAAGCGACATCATTTGTGGAAAGTAATCATTATGTAAGCACGTAGCATCAAACACATGCAGTTTTAAAGCTCAGTGACTTCAAGCGTGTCTCTCCTTGCAGCTACAGATAGTGCTAAGAGGTAGAAGTGATACGTGAGCCACCTTCAGTGTGTTCTGCTGTCCCGAACCAACCCTGAGCACCTCAAGCAATCACCTTATCAGCCTGCTTACAAGGATCCATCTATCCATGTCTTCTTTTAGCAAAAGGGAGAAAGAGAGAAAAAGATGACAAGAAACGGGGGGAGGAAATCCACAAAATCGGATCACTTTTAAATCAGAATTGTTTTTTTTTCTTCATTTTTTTCCTTTTGTTGCATTTCCTGATGCACTAATAAAGTCCCTACTTTAACCTGGTAACTTGGCAAGAGTACAGCATTAGGTGCAACTGGAAACCGGTACATTTGTGAGGTGATACTGGTAATGAATATGTATTAGCTGGTCCGTCTGTCGCTCTTCTATCGTACCTCTCCCTTGGTGGCTTCGTATGGCAACGCTACCTCTTGGGCCTCACACATGTGTCGCTAGCATTCGCTCTGGCAGCTCCCTAAATAATTTGTGCTCTGTTAGCGGGGTCATTGGATAGAGAAGCTGGCCATTGAATAATTAATCACCAGCTACAATCTGAGCCTGCCCTCTCTTATTTCCTTCTGCTCAGTCTCCTCCGATCATTCCTCCCTCCCTTTTCAGCTCCTCACTCCTATTCATTTATTTCGACAGAAATAATTGCGAGCAATCATATTCGCATCAAAAAAAAAACAAAAAAAAACAAAAAACTAGGAGAAGAAAGACAAGACAACCAGCTGGCGGATTTTCAAACCAATCACGACCCAAAGGATCTCTTCTCTCTCGCCGTGGCTTGTATGTTCCAGCGTTGTCTGTTGTGTGGGCGGAAATGGAAACAAAACCCTGCGTTGCTGCGAGGCTTTGTATACCTACCTAATTGCGTTTCATTATTTAGAACACAATGGGAACCCGAGGAGAGCAGATGAAAGGGCTACAGTTGTTCTTGTTAGGGCTGGAGTGTAGCGTGTTGATGTGGCAGTGTTTCAGACGTGCGGAAACAAATGGCGGATCGGTACCTGGCGGCCCGGTCTGCCTCGGAGTAAATATTAATGATGACCGTCTTCATTACCGCTCGGTCAGAAAACTGGAACACAGCTCGAAATACACACCTGGAGACTGTTCAGCATGTTTGTGTGCTGCTATAGCTGTGTTCCAGAGCTATTTAATGTCTGGTGTTATTTCCCTGTCCTTACCTACGGGGTATTGTGTACGTTCTGGTTCAGTTAATCAGGAATACAACACGTCCGGGCATGATATTAATGAAAAATATTCAATGATGGAGTAGTGTGGTTAATTTTTCTTTATCCGCTTATGGTTACACTTAATGTTCTGGAACAACGTCATTCTCCATAGCAACACGTCATTTGCTTTAGTTTGTTTGTTTTACATACTTACATCCTGTCCCTACTCACCTCACGTGACACAAATCTGTTCTAACACGTTTATTTATTTATTTTTAAAATGACTTACACGCCCATTCAGTAGCCTGATCAGTTTTATCCTGATCAAGGTCACTGTGGATCACGATCCCAGGAACGCTCTGCAGGAAGTGGGAATACACACGGAATGGGATGCAAAGCCAACGCAGGGCATCACACATCCAAACGCACACATGTTCACACCTAGGGGTAATTTATCTATCCACTTACTGACATGTTTTTGTCAGGTCTGAGGTCAGGATTGAACCCAGGACACTGAGATGGCAATCATACACGTTACACTATGATGCCAACCAGCTCCCAGTTAGATTACCATATACCAAAATACAACTCTACAGCCATAACATCACTGACAGTCTCTCTTTTTTGGTATCTCTGCCTTTCAGGTCAAGCATTTGATTGGCTAGCCACTGTGAATGCTGAAGTATATAACATATGACATGACATAAATCAAAGGATTAGCGTTTGTTGCCAATGCATAACTGCCAAACAGCTAAACCCTGGACACATTTTTGAGGAACGTCAGTGTACAAATGTGTGCGCCATTTGCTGCTTTTAGTGTATGACACAGTCACGAACATTTCCAGCCTAAAATAAACCTCCTAACTATAATCGAAGTGATCTTCTGAACGCAGCTTTATAGCAGCACACACCATTGATGTTCCAACCGAAAAAGGCCTGGCATTACGAAGTTTCCTCCTGCAAAAGTGACATTGCGGTGAACCAGTAAGGAGTTTAAGTCACCAGCAAACACATATGAGAGAGACACACACAGACAGAAAGCAGAGAGGATGGAGGGAGGGAAATTACCCAGCAGTCAGATAACCGCATCATGCTGGATGTGTCTCGTTCTATCAGGTCGTCACAGAGATTCAGCCAGAGCTGACTGGTTCCCACTGTGAGGATCGTATGGTTTTGGGGACTTCCTGCATACAACTGCCAGAAATTACAAATGACATAATTAGACCAAGCAAAGGGAACCACTTGACTACACTGCAGAAGACAGAAGCCACAGATGCAGCTAATTTTACTCCAGTGCAACGTGGGTGGAACAACACTGCAAGCATTGTGGAAAAGACGCGTGTGTGATTCTTGATCTGTGTTTGTGTTTACCTCCTGCATACTGTGACTCTGTAGAAAATGGGCTAACACTTTCTGTCAGATATGTGTCTAATGACCTGGAGATCTATTCTTCACATGTTATACATGTTGTTTTAATTATTTATGAAAACACACAGCAAAAGAGTCATTCTCAAAATACAGAGACTCAAAATGTTGCTTATTTTATTGTTCAGGACATTTTCAAGAAGTCCCACATAACAGACATTATTGTATAATGGTTCATAATAAAAATGGTTTGACAATTTATTTATTTATTTTTGTGGTTTGACTATTTATATTTGTGTCCTTTTAATATTTTTCTTTGAATCTGCCAGTGCTGGGGGAAAAAAAATTAAAGAAAGTAAATCAATCAATCAATCAATCAATTTTTATCAATATAAATAAATACATTTTTAATAAATACATTTGAAATAATTGTAAAATAATTTTTAAAGAAATAAATTTGAAATAAATAAATACATTTTAAAGTGGCATAAATAATTTAAAAAGAACATTTGTTCTCTGCTTTTCATGTCCTTGGTGTTTCCTCTTATTTTGAAATCACAAAAGGTTGCATAAAACATAAGTGCATCAGGTTCAGAAGAATGTGTGGCCATTTCAACTAGCAACAGGAGCATTTCAGTTCACACTCAAAAAGTTAATAACTTCCTTGTAAAATAAGCTTTTTAGATGTGAAACATCTCATGGACCTTTTTTTTATGTCACTCACTCACTCACTCACTCACTCACTCACTCACTCACTCA